>CM060951.1:10788173-10943173 GCA_030765055.1 Mantis religiosa
ATGAGAGTGATGGGCCATAACTTCCTCTGCCTTTGAAACTGAAAACGAAACAATATCAAAGAAATGTGTAATTTAATGTCGTGTATGGCATCAAAGCTTGGGATGTTTGTTCTGTAACATCCTGTGTAGTAGCACAAACATAAAAGGCTACGTACATGCAAAATTGCATTTTACTCCATAGCTTAACGCACAGCATGCAAAAGTAACCCCATTTTCTTCTCGGAGAGACATCAAAGTAATGTAGCGACATGGTATTGCTTGGTAAGTTTTCTTTATATTGCGACCGTATCCACTCATGCATTTTTTTTGTTTAAAACTGACACGTCAACTACAGAAATCCTCTCCATTCTCTCCGAAACCGTCACCAAAGTTGTAATCCGCTTAGTTACCCCCGAGTTCCACCAACCCTCCACTCAAGCGGCTCCGGTGTCACAAGCAGGACTTAGTCGGGTTTGATAGAGGGGCTGGGGGGGGTGGAGGTGACAGACATCCTGGGAAACAAACACCGCCCCAGCAACTAATGGAAATATCGTCGTCGGTTTCAACAATGTCTTGTCACAATCCACCTCTGACATATGTAGCATAATAACGAACAAGGTTTTATAACAAATACCAAGGGAATTTGTACATGGATGTTCCGACAAGGGTGCGTATATCCGAAGGTTGTATTTCTGTCCCTTATTACAACTTATCATCCATTCCCGTTGTGCCTACAAAGAACCTCAGCTAAATCAGATACACATGTTTTAGCAAGACATCAAAGAAATCAAATATTACGTGGCATAATACTATTTGTGGAAAATATATAAAAGAAGTAGAGAAAATCTATGAAGGGGTGAAGTTTTGCATAAGGTGGGATAAAATGTAATTACGAAGATGACGGAACATAAGATAAGGCTGTAAAATGAGTCCATATTTATTTTACACATTTATAGATAACAGGCAAGGTTAAAGAAGGAAATCAGCACTGTGTGTTAATAACAAACAAAGAAATTCCTGGACTGCTATATGCGGATGACTTAATGGTAGGATCTATATCAGTAGTGGGATTGTAGAAGGCAATAAATGAAGTCCAGAAATTCTGTGAAGAGTGCGGAATAAAAATAAACGTAAATATCTCGAAAGTTATGGTCTTCAAGATGGGAGTTAAACTAAAACGGGATGAAAAGTGCGTACTAAGTGACAAAAGGAGAAGTGGTCAACAAAATTTGAATACTTAGGAGTGAATTAAATTAATTGGGAGTCGATTAATGACACTAAACAACACTTACTTTTAACTTTTCCCGGAACTAGTTTCAAAGGCCTTCCCTCCATCTTCAGCCGGACAACGACTGGTTCTCATTGGTGTAGCTGGCAATATTTTGTCATCGGTCTGCTCTGGTGGCGGTTCGAGGAACTTGATGAACAAATCTTTTTGGGGGATGTCGAAATTGAATACTTTGTTTCTATTTTTTGAAATAAAGATTTGTTCCCATGTGGACAGTTCTTGTTTTCCTGTTGTATGTTTTAGTAATTTTGGTTCTGGATTTATTTTGTGTTTTTTTTCCAAAAAATGCGTGGCAACTGCTGATTTTTCTAATTGTTTGTATTTCATGTTCCTAAAGTATTCCTTGCTCTTGTTTCTAAATTTCTTTTGGTTTTTCCAATATAAATTTGACTACAGTCAAAACCAGAAGAAATTTAGAAACAAGAGCACAGGAACACTTTAGGAACATAAAATACAAACAATTAGAAAAATCAGCAGTTGCCACGCATTTTTTGAAAAAAAAAACCACAAAATAAATCCAGAACCAAACTTACTAAAACACACAACAGGAAAACAAGAACTGTCCACATGGGAACAAACCTTTATTTCAAAAAATAGAAACAAAGTATTCAATTTCGACATCCCCCAGAAAGATTTGTTCAGCAAGTTCCTCGGACCGCCACCAGAGGAGACCGATGACAAAATATTGCCAGCTACACCATTGAGAACCAGTCGATGTCCGGCTGAAGATAGAGGGAAGGCCTCTGAAACTAGTTCCGGGAAAATTTAAAAGTAAGTGTTGTTTAGTGTCATTAACCGACTCCCAATTAATTTAATTTATACAGCAACACTGTTTTCAACACTTTCATGAAAGGATTTACTTAGGAGTGAGTTTGAATCCCAATGGAAAGCGGACAGCACACAGGAGAAAAATTGAAGCAAAAGGAAGGGCGGCAATGAATGGGATAAGAATGTGCAAATATAATCTCGAAATGACAACCAAGTGGTAAGAAGGAATGTATGAAGCACTAGTTGAATCTAAAATGCTGTAAGTAGTGGAGATCTAGGGGCGGGGGAGGGGGCACAGAGGTAAACAAAACGGTGGACCAAAACTACAGAAGGTTTTGTAAAGAGCTACTAGGCTTACCAAGATCAGCAACTAGGGAAGTAATTTTAGGAGAATTAGGAAAGACAAGAAGAAATGGAATAATAATGGAAAGAATAATAAAATTTTGGTACAGGTGTATGGCCAAAGGAAAAGGGGAAATTATACATGAGACAGCAAAAAGGATTATAAAACTCAAATAGTTGGTGGGTAGAGGTAGGAAGAATTATGGAAAAAAAATAGTAATGGGAGATACATGGAGATTAGAGGTAAGGAATACAAGCGATGTGGGTAAATTAGTAAAATGCAGAATAGAAGACACAGAAATGCGGGAAATATGGGGAAATCTATAAAATATGAAATCAGTGCGATTTTACAAACAAATAAAAAGAAATTGGGGGCCAGAATCATATGTAGATTACTGCAATAGGCAAGAGAGAAGGGCTAGCTAGGATGACAACACGAACAATATTTCTAAGCGGGAATATGGTAAAGGGAATTTGAGAATTGTGTGTGGGAAAACGAAGCATTGAACACTATGTAACTGAATGCGAGGAGTTAGCAGTGTGGAGAGAAAAAAGGTTTGGAAGGAAAAATGGGAGAAGAGGATAGTAGCTATAAAATTGTTCAAGTGATTCGGAACATCCTATCTCACCAATGTGAAAATGAGAGTTTTCTGGTGGCCCTAGCTCAAGAACCACTGAACGTATCAATTTGGAACTTTTACTAGGTTATTTTATAACACTTTCACAATTCATTAAGGATAATATATCTTATTTTGGAGATTTAATAAAGGATATGTCAATTATTGGAAATTAATTGTTCTTTCACACTGGCCGTGTGTAGGCTAAATTGTGGAAACGTAGAGTCAGAATGAAAAATGCAATGCCACAGCCGGGATTTGAACCACGGATCTTCTAGTTTCCGTCCAGCCGCACTACCATTGTGCTACTATGGCCAACGTGCCGATATGGCATTAAATTCTCCAACGGAGTCGTATTTTCCCGGTAAACCACTAGGAGTTCCCATAAACACATGAGACAACTACCTTAATGGCGACTTACTTTATGTAAGTACTCTACGTTTCCACAAGTATATGTCATTTCCTCAAATAAATGTCCTGAATTTACTTCTAAAAATATTCAAGTTTTTTTTTTAGATTAAAATTTTCACATATCTTTCTACAAATACCTTTAAAAACAGTTAAAGTATTGCTTTAATTCCAGAAAACGTAGCCTTGTAGATGCTGTAGTTATATGGATGAGTGCATCCAAAGTTAAAAAAATAAATCAAACAGATATAAACAGCAATAAAGTTTTGCTATGTTGGAACTACCCGTCAGAATTTCCCCAGGTCCATATTCGGCAACGTTTTCATCATCAGCATCCTCCCTCTTTTGTTTTTCACTCCTTTTCTTCTTAATAGACTCCATGGTCACTTGCTCTATGGTATTATTAATTATTTTGTTAAATTTATTGGGGGCTAGGAAATAAAATACAGCAGCCAATGTCTTACCTGTCTCAATTACCTTACGAATGCTTCTTAAGGCATAGGCAAACCCTACATTTACTTCTGTACCACTTTCAATTGTTCTGGATGTTTCAAATGTATATTCTTTATTACACTTTTGTCAACTGAGTGATAATTTACCTAATAATCCATTTCGTCTTTTGGTGTCCCCTGATATGAAAACAGTTTGCGTTTTCAGAGTATTTACACTTTACAAAGTTTCTATATCTACTAACTGAAAGCTTGCTGATCTAATATCATTATTTACTCTAGTTAAATTGCCATCACTGCCATTACACATCCAAATTTTTCCTTTAAAAACCATTCACATTCATCTCCACTGTTTGAGGTTAGGTTTGATGAAGTCAGTTTATTGCCATGTGTTACTACACTTTTTACATTTTAGGGGCGTGCAACTCCTTTATTATGCAATCAGGATTACTTAAACTGTTTATACTGGTTGCCATGACGACTTTTTACGCCAAAATCATTACTTCTTCTCATCTTGAAAACAGCACTAGTAATTTAAAACATACTTAAACAAAGCATGGAAGAATTAATGCAAGATGCACAGAACAATATTAATAGACAAAACAAGGACTTCCTTTCCTAATAAGGGTGCGCCCTTCAAAAAGGTTACAAAAAAGGAGAGAACTCAGTTACAAATGACTAATAGGGGGCGTAGCACACTGTGCAGCCTTCTCAAAATAAGTCTATTTAGGACTTTTAAAACTCTGTGATAGGAAAATAAATATTGTTATTAGCTTCTATAAATATCATGGTAGATTACTTTCGCAATAACTCATTTTGTGAAATTTCACCACAGAAATAGGTAAGAAGTATGGTGAGTTGTTTCAGAAAGCAAAAGAAAAATGGGTCAGACATGTAAAGAATATAAGAAAGGAAGATGAGGGGAAAGAATGGGGCTAATTAAGTAACAAGGAGACATGGAGCTTAAGAGCTACCTGACAGAACAAAAGACCAGGGTGTCATGTAAGACAAGGATCAAAAAGGTAAAGACAAATAAATGTAAAGAATATAAGAAAGGAAGATGAGGGAAGGAGGAAAGGGACTAATTAAGTAACAAGGAGACATGGAGGTTAAGAGCTACCTGATAGAGCAGAAGACCAGGGTTTCATGTAACCCAAGGTAGCAACAAGCTAAAGACAGATAAATGTAAAGAATATAAGAAAGGAAGATAGGGGAGGAGGAAACAGACTAAGTAACAAGGTGACATGTAGGTTAAGAGCTACCTGGCAGAGCAGAAGACCAGGATGACAGGTAAGCCAAGGTAGCAACAAGCTAAAGACAAATAAATGTAAAGAATATAAGAAAGGAAGATGAGGGGGAAGAAAGGCACTAATTATGCATCAAGAAGGCATAGAGGTTAAGAGCTACCTGACAGAGCAGATCAGAGTGTCTTGTAAGACAAGGTAGCAACAAGGTAAAGACAAATAAATTTAAAGAATATAAGAAAGGAAGATGAGGGGGAAGAAAGGGACTAATAAAGTAACAAGCAGGCATGGAGGTTAAGAGCTAACTGACAGAGCAGAAGACCAGAGGGTCTTGTAAGACAAGGTAGCAACAAGGTAAAGTCAAATAAATGTAAAGAATATAAGAAAGGAAGATGATGGGTAAGAAAGGGGCTAATTAAGTAAAAAGAAGACATGGAGCTTAAGAGCTACCTGACAGAGCAGAAGACTAGGGTTTCATGTAACCCAAGGTAGCAACAAGCTAAAGACAGATAAATGTAAAGAATATAAGAAAGGAAGATAGGGGAGGAGGAAACAGACTAAGTAACAAGGTGACATGTAGGTTAAGAGCTACCTGGCAGAGCAGAAGACCAGGATGTTATGTAAGCCAAGGTAGCAACAAGGTAAAGACAAGTAAATGTAAATAATATAAGAAAGTAAGATGATGGGGAAGATAAGGACTAATTAAGTAACAAGGAGACATGGAGGTCAAGAGCTATCTGACAGAGCAGAAGAACAGGGTGTCCTGTAAGGCAAGGTAGCAAGAAGGTAAAGACCAATAAATGTAAAGGATATAAGAAAGGAAGATAGGGGAGGAGGAAAGGGGCTAATTAAGTAACAAGGAGACATGGCGCTTAAGACTACCTGACAGAGCAGAAGACCAGGGTGTCATGTAAGACAAGGTAGCAACAAGGTAAAGACAAATAAATGTAGCCAAAAGTTGTAAATTCCGTATGCACAATAAATAATTCATTCATTCATACTCATGTTATAACTTATTTACAAGAATATTTTCTTGTTCAGGTTTCCCCTATTCCCATTTCTTCCAGTGTTATCATTTTCTTTAACCCAATTTACTGCTGTACTACCACGCCTTGTTTTAGTAAATTATTTCTCTCTAAAAGATATATTCTGAACTGCTTGCTATTTCACTGCAGGGAAAGTACTTAACTCAAACATTGGTAAGGAATATTTATAAAGTGCAGTGCGGTAGTAGACCTATGGACATAATTGCGTTGGTTCTCCCTCTCTTCATTAGGCAATGATTCAACCGCATAACACTGAACACTCTCTTCCATAGCCACGCAAATATCCGTACATCTATCATGTAAACTACTGCGTCTGTCTATTAAAGCGGCTACACGTTAATGAGACGTAGCAGTATTTGTTTGTTTGAACATGCCATGATTACTCCATCAGGGAGCAAGCAGCACTGCTAGGTAACATGTACCTACTTCAAAACGGATTTCATCTGTTTAATCGTGCTGCTTCAGATTTCTCTACTTAGTCATTTACTGGCATATAGCGAATGTGGGCCCACGCACCAAATTTAATAATGTAAATGACTGGAGGGTATTATTTATATTTATAAAAATAGCTACACTGACTTTTAAATAAAAATTTGTCAAATCATCATGAGTATATACTATAACCAAAGGCAAGGTCTTGTTGTGACAATTATATAATTTGCCTTAATAATTTTAATGGGTGGTGTTTTATATCTTTTTACCATAAATTCGCATTAATTTCCCCCACATTTTCGGGAAGAACTAATGAGTAATGACATGGCTGAAATGAAAAGTAACACGTAACTGGAGTAATAATTGTTAAAAATAATTAAAATACTTTATTTTAAACCAGCAGATAGTAGGTACCATGAATAAGATCAAATATCAACCATCAGACATCGCCAAACTGCGGCATACAGCAAGTTGTTCTTTTGTCTGTCACAACTAAGTTATATGTAGAGAAAAATCTCTCACTATCGGCGTTTGACATCGACATTGAAGGGACTTTTAACAAATTGCGGTAAGAATCAGCTTTTGTCTTCAATGTCTAGAGTACTGTTATTACATCTAATCTGTTATCATGGCTTTGCTGTTCAACAATGTCACAAAGCTCTTTGTAACAAAGAAACAAATCAGAATCACAAGTAATATCACTGGTTTTAAATACATTTATTTGTTTAAATGCTGCCATTGCATGATTTAAGTCACCTATACTTGATTTAGTAACTAGCCTGGCATTTGATTCTATTAATAGAGATGCATTTTGGATAAAATTAGGCAGTAAGGGGATAAGTCAGGCATTTATAGAAGTAATTAAGATGATATACTAAGAGAATGAGTTATGTATAAAACTACCCGACAACAAAGTAACTAAATCTATATCGAGTAAGGCAGGAGTATGGCAGGGATGTAAACTTAGTCCGGTATTATTTAGTCTTTATATCGATGGAATTTTATAGGAGATATCAAGTTGTAGGATACATTCACCAGTTATTAATAATAAAGAAATACCGGGGCTACTGTTTGCAGATGACCTAGTAGTTGGGTCCATATCAACTGGAGGGCTGAGAAGAGCAATCGAGGCAGCCAATTCTTATTGCAATAAATGGGGTTTGAAAGTGAATGAAAACAAAACAAAGATTATGGTCTTCAAAAAAGGATAAAGGTTGCGTAAGGATGAGAAATGGGAGGTTAATAGAAGAGAAATAGAGGTAGTAAGGAGATTTGATTGTTTGGGTACAAGGTTGAGTTCAGATGGCAACTGGAAAGAACAAAAAAGGATGTCTGTGGCAAAAGGTAAAATGGCCATGAGGGTGATAAGATCATGCTACAGTAAACTGCCAGATATAAATGTCAAATGGTTGGAGAGCATCTATACGGCAGTAGTAGAAAATAGAGTGTTACATGGATCAGAGGTTTAGGGAGTAGATGAGGCTTGGAGAGAGACTGATAGAGTGCATAGATCCTTTTGTAAATACATATTGGGATGACCAATAGCATCACCTAATGAGGCAGCACAATTAGAACTAGGCAGGCATTCTACTAAAATTAAAATCTTGTCAAGAGCAATGAAATATTTATACAGAATCACTAACTTGGAAGATGGCAATGTAATTAAAGAATGTTCTCATATTCAAAAGAGAAGTAACTGGGGTGAGTCTTGGGCACATAAAATGTATGACTTCTTGAAGCAGATAGGTATGGGTCATTCTTGGATAAATGCAGAGTATGGGTATAGAGGCTTCTGGAAAGAAGTTAAGATAAGATTAGAAGATATTGACAGACAAGACATTTTCACCAATACAAGTGACAAAAGCTCACTGAGATTATATAGATATAAAAACAACCTGGGGGAGGGAAGGTTATATAGATATATGTAGTAAGTTAGGGCGAGAAGGTTTTGCTTGGGCGAGAACAGGAGTGAGAAACTTGAAAGGTATAGATCAAGATAGGGAGCTAGATAAATGTCCATTGTGTGGAGAAGAAAATGCAGACTTCCATTGTATATTATATTATAGTCAAACAAAGATATGGAGAGAGCAGTCTTGGCTACGTATATGGGACAATTTGGGGGAGGAAGTAGTAATTAGAAAAATGTTGTCAGTAAAAGGAGAAAAGAACAGGAGAAATATAGGGAATTATTTAGGGAAAGTTAAAGAGAGATGGCTAAGAACAATTAAGAGAAAAATGTAGAGTGAGATAGGTGAAAGGGTAGAAAGTGTAAAAAGGAGCAGAGGGCCTTCAATACACAAAAACCTAGGGTTAGGTGTATGGGGACCGAATTACTATTCAATAGTGGGCAACATGATAGGATTATTAGGATTTAGGAATATATGGCATACTTCAGTATGCATTTTATAATTGTAATCTTGATTTTGTATTTCCATTTGTAGATGTAAAAGGAAAGATGAGAAAATAAATTACTATCTGTCTATCTCTCTAACTAGCCTAGAAGGCTCAAACAAATGATCTAAAGTTTTACGGTTATTACATCATCAGTTTATTTTGCCATAATGGAGTTTAATTTAGACAAAGTCATACGGCAGCAAACGTTTACATTCTCTTCTACTGCTTCTCTAAAACTGGGATCCATGATAAGATCTACAAATGCACTTATTCTGTTTCCAAAGTAACCACTCTCTAATATTTCACATTTAGTTCTCTGCGACTTAATTCGGGATAAAGTTTTTTTATTCGAATTCTAATATTGGATCTGTTATCAATCTGCAATTCTCATATAGCAAAAATTTGCTGGTGTACCTTAATAATATAGCAGCACTCCAAATCGTAAAAATGATCATTTAAACAATTTTACGCAGGAACTGAAAGGTTTTCATTTTGAAAAGAAATCGACAATTACATCAAAATAACTGTCAATGTAAACTACTGAATTAAACCAGCTAGACCAGCGTGTCAATACAGGCAATGTGAACAGTTTTAGCTTCTAAATCTGGGTGGTTTTCAGTGAGGTATTGTTTGTAACTGTTTTTTAACTTTCGGACATTTCGGAACACATTTTTAAGCCCTGAGGGACAATATTTTCATGTTAATATAATGTCTGAGAGTACCTTCGTAGAAGTTGAGTACCTTATCAGTACCTTTAGACAGTATAATAGGCGTCTTTTTTCCGCTGTGCAAGATGAGGTATTCAATAAATAACATTTCCAAACGTGGAGTCAGAATGAAAAATTCAATGCCATAGCCGTGATTTGGACCACGGACCTTCTGGTTTCCGTCCAGCCGCTCTACCACCGAGCTACTATCGCCAACGTACCGTTATGACATAAATTCTCCAACTGACTCGTATTATCCCGGTAAACCACCATAATCACATGGCAAACTACCTTAATGGCGACTTACAACATGTAAGTACTTTAAGACCCGGACTTTATTCTTAACTACCATTAGGTCAATTAATAGAACTTAATTGTTCTTTCACACTGGCCGTGTGTAGGCTAAATTGGGGAAACCTAGAGTCAGAACGTAAGTAGGTAGTTGTCTCATGTGTTTATGAGAACGCCTAAGTCGTTTACTGGGATAATACGAAACAGTTGGAGAATTCAATGCCATATCGGCACGCTGGGCTCGTTGTCCTGGTCTGTCGGGAGAAGTCTGTATCGAAGTAAACTGCACGGATCCTGCCCTCTGTACTGCCGTGTCTCTTTGGCCTTCCTGTGTCTCCTTCTCCTCATCCTTCCTCCCGGGGGTGCACCCACTTTGGGACATAGCAACAATGGGACCAGCATGGTGGCCTACGTACCGAATCCCCTGCGTAATGAAATCCCAATCTCAAATCTCAGGATTGCCAAGGCTGAAAATATAAGTACTGTCCCTCGTGAAAGTTAACAATAGTCGATTGTTGTTATGCTGTAATATTTTATTATCCAATTTGAATGCTTAATACATTAAACGGTCTAAGTTATATCTATCGAGTTGTCTCATAAATTCGTTCGCCTCTTCTTACGTGTTTACGACTAAGAACTCCTGAGAACACTGCATGCCCCCATTACTTTTACGTCAAAGAAGTTGCCTTACAATATGGGGTTTGTTTACAAATGCAATAATTGAAAAGAATGCTATGAACACAAACAACAGTGACCTCACGGTCAAAGGTAAATAGGTCAACGTATGTAAGAATTGGTAACCAAACTTCAGTACGAGTTTGTGGATGCAACAGTGTGGAGTTGTAACTTGTGAATGTTAATATGGAAGGCAAGAAGGAACATTTTCGACATTTAATGCTGTTTTATTACCGTAAAGGTAAAACCGCCTCGCAAACTCAACGGAAAATTTGTGCTCTTTACGGAGAAGATGCAGTAAAGAATCGGGCATGTCAAAAATTGTTTACTCGATTTCGAGCTGGGAACTTCTCTGTGAAAGACAAACCTCGTTCTGGACGACCTGTGGTTACGGATGAGGTAAGGATAAAGGACATGATTACGAAGAACCCCAGAATAATGTGACTTTGTGGGTTCGTGAAATAAAAAGTCCAATTACACCACTCAAAAATGTTCTTTATTTCCACCGACTTACAGTTAAACTCTTGCCAATTACACAGAATTACGTGCTGCCACAATTACAATTCACCAGTTCGTCCGTTACAACTTCACTTGTACTCGCGATTACACAAACTCCGATACACATACACAGTTCGTACAGTCTTCCGTTGCCCAACCCTTTCGTTCATTAACACGTCACTGACTAACACTGCCTTCTTACACCAAGAACTAACCAACTGACTGACTGACCAAACCAACAACTGACTAACTAGCTCCGTCTGTCTGTAACCCTCTTTATATCGGAATATCCCGCCTTCTGGTGTTTACAGGATTGTTCTAGTAACAGAAAGATCGAGAAACAGGTGTAGAGAAAACAGGCGACACAGTCATGTTTTTTTCCTGACCACAGCCTGTCACCACTACAAGACGAACGAGGAGGAGGTGTGGCTAACCGAACCTCCCCTGCCTTCCGCTGCCAGCTGCTTTCACAGGGTGTTCCAGCGCTCCCGTTACACTGCTCCGCTCCTCAAAGCTGTTCGCCTCGAACAGCCCCATCGTAGCGTGCGAGGCGGTCCAGGTGTACCACCAGCATCTGCTCGGAGTCTCAGCCAGAAGTAGCGCTGCCGTAGTTTGTGAATCATTCGGTTCGCTCCCAGGTGTCCTCCTGAAGTACCGGCGTGCACTTCCTCCAAGACTTCCGGGACCTTGCTCCGGGGAAGTACCAACTGTCTTCTCTGCGCCTTCCCATCGGGTGACTCCCATACCCGGAACAGCACGCCCTCTCTGGTCTTCAACGAGTCCCATTGGGCCCAGTGCGACTTGTAGGTGGCCCTCCTCGGTGCGATGTCCTCCCAGGTCGGTCTCGTCCCTGCGTCCACTTCCCTCAAGAGTGGCCCCAAGTCTGCGTCCGCCAGCTGCTCCCTCCTCAGGCCTGCGCTACCCCAGCCTTCAGCAGGCACTGCCACAACTACTCGGACTGCTGCGGCACGCTCCTCCTTCTCCACTCTTGTGCGCTCGTGGCCGTCCTGGATCTGCGATAGGACACCTCCAATGCAATGGTCGCTGGCGTCGGTGTCCACAATGAAGGCGCCACCCGGTTGTGGGAAACCCAAAATTGAAGCACTGCACAGGGTCCCCTTCGGGTGCTGGAAAGCGTCTTCAGCGTCCTCCGTCCACACATAAGGCCGGTTTTCCTCCGTCAGGCGGGTGAGGGGTTTTGCGATGTTGTCGGCTTTTTCCTCTAAATCATTAAGGCGGTCGTCTACTTGACCCTTCCGTTTGCCCAGGTTCGCGACGTCATCCCTCACGCCGGCCAAACGTTCCTCAAACTTTGCGGCGAGAGCCTCGTTCGCCGCCTTCATTTCCGTGGCCAGACTGCCGTTCGCTGCTCTCATTTCTGTGGTTAACTCGGCCTTCATTTCTTCCATCTCCGCGGTGATGTTGTCGTTGGCCGTCTTCATTTGTTTCAACTCAGCGATGAGGTTGTTGTTTGCCCCTTCTATTTTTGCAGCGAGGTTTTCATTTGCCGTCTTCATTTCCGAGATTAGTTCGGCCTTCATTTCTTCCATCTTCCCGGCGATGTTGTCGTTGGCCGTCTTCATTTCTTTCAGTTCCGCCTTCATTTCCATCATCGTCTCCAAAATTTTCTCCAATGCCGCGTCCATGGTTGTAATGTTCCGTGATGTTATCTTCCCGCTTCCTGACACCAGTGTGACTTTGTGGGTTCGTGAAATAAAAAGTCCAATTACACCACTCAAAAATGTTCTTTATTTCCACCGACTTACAGTTAAACTCTTGCCAATTACACAGAATTACGTGCTGCCACAATTACAATTCACCAGTTCGTCCGTTACAACTTCACTTGTACTCGCGATTACACAAACTCCGATACACATACACAGTTCGTACAGTCTTCCGTTGCACAATCCTTTCGTTCATTAACACGTCACTGACTAACACTGCCTTCTTACTCCAAGAACTAACCAACTGACTGACTGACCAAACCAACAACTGACTAACTAACTCCGTCTGTCTGTAACCCTCTTTATATCGGAATATACCGCCTTCTGGTGTTTACAGGATTGTTCTAGTAACAGAAAGATCGAGAAACAGGTGTAGAGAAAACAGGCGACACAGTCATGTTTTTTTCCTGACCACAGCCTGTCACCACTACAAGACGAACGAGGAGGAGGTGTGGCTAACCGAACCTCCCCTGCCTTCCGCTGCCAGCTGCTTTCACAGGGTGTTCCAGCGCTCCCATTACAATAACAACTCGGGAGGTAGGTCAGGAGCTAAACTTATCTCATGCAACTGTAGCCAGGCACCTAAGGAAGCTTTATTACGTAAATCATCGGGATATATGGGTTCCGCACGGACTGAGTGAACAAAATGTAGTTCAGCGCGTTTCCATCTGTGACGCATTGATAAGACGTAATGAAGCTGCCCCTCTTCTGAAACAGCGGGTTACAGGAGACGAAAAGTGGATTGTGTACAACAACATCCGAAAGAGAAAGTCATGGCGTAAGAAAGGGGAACCACCACTCTCAATTCCTAAACCAGGGCTTCATCCTGAGAAGATTATGCTGTGTATTTCTTGGGACTGGAAAGGAATTATTTATTACGAATTTCTTCCTCCTGGAGAGACCATCAATTCAGAGAAATACTGTTCTCAATTGGATCGTCTGAAGGTTGCCCTAGGAGGGAAAAGGTCAGAGTTAGCATCTAATGGTGGAGTCGTCTTTCATCAAGACAATGCCAAACCACACACTTCTATAGTAACTCGTCAGAAATTACGGGATTTCGACTGGGATGTGTTACCTCACCCGCCTTATTCTCAAGACATTGCCCCATCCGACTATCATTTATTCCGATCCCTGCAAAACTTCCTTAATGGCAAACACCTTACTTCCTTAGAAGATTGCAGACTCGCCGTAGAAGAGTTCGTCAACCAGAAAACTGCAAGATTTTGGAAAAATGAAATTGATAAGCTTCCTGAGAAATGGAGATATATTATTGATAATAATGGTGCATACTGCAAAAAATAAAGTTTGTTTTGAAAAGTTCATTGCCTAGTTTACTTTCCATGACCTTGGGTATGTAAACAGATTACCCCTAGATAATTAGGCAACTTCGTTGCCGTAGTTGTGATACGGGCATACAGTGCAGGCGCTCTTTGTTCTAAACACGTAACAAGAATAAAACGAATTTATGAAACAAACCAATATATTAATGATTTCAATACATACAAGTGTGAAAATAGCTACTAGGAATACAAGAAAATCTGGAGTCAGTTTTGAGCCGAACATCCTGGGTGCATGTGTAAAACAAACGCCTTTCTAAGGTAAACATTCAGCGAGATTCCATGGACTAGACTGCGTTTTACCACGTCCAGATATTTGTACATTACATATAGGATGTAACATATATTGTCATCCTGGTGCTGTGAAACATGGTCGACGGCGTAACGACAAATCTGAATGAATTGTACACTGCCGCATGCAGAGCTAATCCATGCATCAATGTAGTTTATGACGGTCGGAATCAGTCAATACACTTCATTACAGACCTACACCCGGAAGTAACGGACACCGTGTCACTCCGTGTTGTGACGAGCAAATGAATATGAATGAATGGAGATGAATAATGAATGAAGACAAATTGTTAATCAGTGAAAATACGCTTTGTAAACTCGGGTTCCGCTGTAAAAATAATATCCAACAAGCAGTTTCAAATGGATGAGGCAACTTAATATGGGGAGCAGTTTAGTGTCACTTTGGGTACAGAATGGGCATCCATCAAAACGTGCAGAGGAAAATTGTTTAAAGCTCACTGACGTGGGTTAAAGCTAAAACATCAGTTCTCAAGTAGCCCTTTACACTTGAAACCTTTTATATAATTCAGAATTGTTTTACAGTATTTGAGAAGATTGGACAACACATCCCAGGCGTCCGTTTGTGAGATTTGTGAAGGACGCGATGGCATGCATGAATATATTCATGCATGCATGCACTAAAATTCTGCTAAATATGCTCTAATAACTTTTTAATGTGCCTTTAAATTAAGTGCATTATTTCAGCTTTCTCACATTTATTAGTTATGAACTAATCAAATGGTAAACTTATTAATTAATATTATTACTTTGTGAATTCGTAGCATTGAAAACCTTGTTTGCAAAAATGTAAGATCTTTATTACAAGTAAAAGCATGGTTTGTACACCCGTCGCAGGCTCTGAAAGTGACGTGACATAGAGTACACAGAGACTTGAAGGTGTCTCGTTGCTTCACCCCATATCGACAAACGAAAAAGGCACTTGCCAATTAAAGACATTTTTAAAAGCATAAATTTCCCTCACAGTCGAGAATTAGGAGCGCTGATCAACAAAGAATTTTTTTTTTGACAATGTTCCTTTACTCATCCTCATAATTTTGTTGTTCCTTCTCAAAATAGTCTCCCCTGAATGCGATGCACTTGCCCCAGCGTTTCTGCCAGACTTCAAAGACATGCTGTAAAAATTATTTTTTGAGAGATCCTTCAACATCGCCTCCGCAGCCTTCACCACTGCTTCTGATGATGGATAATGCCTCCTACGAAGGCGTTTCTTCAAGATAGGCAATAGAAAAAAGTCACTGGGGCTAATTCCGGACTATAGGGAGGGTGACGGATGCACTTCACGTTGCTTTTTGCGAGATATCCAGCAACAACATTGGCAATATGTGGCCGCGCATAATCGTGGTGCACCATCCAGCCTGCTTCACGGAAATGTGGCCTTTTGCCCCTGATATGGACTTGCAATGTTTTCAGGATACCCCTGTAATATTGTGCAGTTACTGATGTGTGTGCAGGTACAATTTGCTGATAAACCATTCCATGATGAGGTGACCATCACTTTCCCAGCAGAAGCAACCACTTCTGCAATTTTGGAGTTTGATGATGCAGGAGATTTCCACAATGAGCTTTGCTGTTTGTTCTCAGGATCAAAATTATGTAGCCAGGTTTCATCAGTAGTGATTACGTTTGAAAGAAACTCCGGAGCTTCCTCTAACATCAAATTTCACTGCATGTTACCTCCATTGCAGCGGTAGGCGATACTAAACATGTCTGAACATACCTGGTTCTCACAGGCGGGAACCAGGAGTACCAACAATTAAACTACAAAGGCGTGTTAGTTTCACATTGAGCTAAAGGAATATAATACTATTGAATTTTAGTGCGAGAAACTGTGACCGTCAAAAAATTATGTTCATTCTTTATCCAACAGGCCTCTTAATATTACAAGCTTGCCACGTGAGTGCTCATTCTGAGACGAACATTGTTAAAAGAATGCAAACAGTTTACTGAATTAGAAGTGTTCATATTTAGATCTCCAGGAAACATGGAGCAGCTAAAAACCTGCTTTCAACTTAGACAGTTTTTGAAAGTGTGTTTTACGTAAAACAATTTATGATTTATATAACAAGAGTGAATATCCAACAGCCAAAAATGCTGACCAATTTAATGAGGGGGGAAATAAAATATACGGATTTTGTATCTCCTAAGCAGAATATTCTGAACAATTTTGAGTTCAAGTATAGGAGAACCAATGATGGTTCTTTCAAGACCAGCGAGCTGACGTGAACTTCATCCCGGCCATTTTAGTTACAGCATTTACACATTGTCTCTTTGCCAAAGTGAAGGAACGCTTTCAGAGTACATTACCAATGATAATACGCAAAGTATTCCACTACTATTGGCATGGTAAAACAATTGGCAATGAGAAATTCTTCAACTAATGTTAGTGTTGCCGAATCCTGTTTACTTCGTTTCAATAGGCAGTTCATATGAAAATATATAAATGGCAGATTAGTGTGATTACATTATATATGTAGTCTTTTGTGTCTGTTTCAATTGCTTTATGTAGAAACTTCCCTATGATTGTAACACTGTAACCCGCAGGTGTATTTGGTGTACTAACATTTAGCTTCGATTGTTACATCAATTACCCGACATAATGCATTTCTGTGATATTTATAAGCATGAATACTAATTTTACGTACACCCAATAAATATATCAGTAAATTTCGTCAGTTTGTTAGGCAGCTGTTTCAACCAACATACCTGCAACTATACGTTTTGTATCGGTATTTGAGGATTTCGAATTGTAGCCCCGGTGCTCTCTGCAGAAGTTTTATGCCTCAAGTAGATACTACTGTATTAATTTGTCATCATTTTGATTAAGATGGGACAATTGGACCTGTCCTGGCTCAGAAGTCATCCTCCCATCGGCGTTGATGTCTTCCAACACTTCTCATTTCCTGTGAGTATACACATTGCATAGCTGTTTTCTGGTCTATTACTTTGCATTCAGAGTATGCGGTCGTGAAAATTTCGTTTGTAATTCTTAAGTAAAATATTTTGAGGTTTTCTCTAGTAGCATCACTTCTCATAAGGCAACATATCTAATAAATTTCATTTCTAATCTTTCCATAAGAAGTAGAAAACTGTTATTCCTTACTTCCTATTCATGGCCTTATTTACTAAGTCATAAGTCAAAATTATTACCGCCATCGTCTTATAAAATTTTAGCATTGCCTTTTTTTAATTTATTCTATAGAGTTTTTCTAATAGTTGCACTTACAGTTTTACATTTATACATTTTATGATGTTCAAGGTGTGCTGGAAGAAGCAATGTATCCCAGAAGATTGACTTATGGCCCAAACCATCTCTATCTTTAAGATAGGGAAACGAAATGACTGTAGCAATTACAGAGGAATGTGTTTACTGGATACGGCCTATAAAATATTTGCTAAAATAATAAACAAAGGGTTGCAGAATATAGCTGAATGCCTTCTCTCGGAAGAAAAAAGTGTATATAGAAGAGGCAGATCCTGTGCAGATAACACTTTTATTGTTAAACAACTAATTGAAAAACATAGGGGGTTTAACAAAGAAACGCATATGGCGTTTGTTGGCTTTGAAAAAGCCTTCGATAGGGTAAACCGATGCAAAATGTGGCAAATATTGAAAGAACGAGGATACCAACAACAATTAGTAAAAATGATACAATGCTTCTACTTATAAACAAAAATAAATGTGAGGAACAGTGGTAAAATTTATAAAAAAATTCTTACTAATCAGGATGTCAGACAAGGGTGTACATTATCACTTACACTTTTTAGTATTTATATTGACGACCTAGTGTGCAAATAGAAGCAGCTTGTGAATGTAGGTTTTAAAAAGTCATATAAAAACTTTTTAAATATTTTATTGTTTGTTAACGACTTAGTTATTATACAAAATAGTGAGTCTGCCCTGTAAAAATCTATTTTTAAACTTAGTGAACTTTGTGAGCAATATAATATGAAAATTTCTTTTATAAAATCAAAGGTAATTGCATTCATTGGGAAAGAGCCAATTAGAACAAAAATAGTTATAAATAATCGTTGCGTTGAACAGGTAAGTCATTTTAACTACTTGGGAACTGATGTTAGTTATGACAAGGAATATGATGTCTACAATAAAATATGCAATTTTCAAAGAGTGTGTTCAACAATAGAACATTTAGAAACAAAATACGTAAAGAAACAAAATTAAAGTTCTACAAAGTTATGGCTGTACCTATACTGACATACGGAAGTGAGACTTGGACATTAACTAAAAAGCAACAGAGTAAAATACAGGCTTCAGAAATGAAATTCTTGAGAAGCGTGAAAGGATGCACGAACAGGGACTTAATAAGAAATGAAAATATAAGAGAAGAGCTGGACATTTTTAGTATGAATGATAGGTTAAAAGATCTCAAACAAAAAATGGAAGGAAAATGTTGAAAGAATGCCAGATAATAGACTTACAAAACAAATATTACAGTATCATCCTAAAGGTAGGAGATCGGTGGGCAGACCCAGGAAACGATGGCTGGAGAACTTCGAAGGCGGAACAGGCACTTGATTGCCTATGCCATAAAGTGAAGAAGAAGAAGAAGAAGAAGAAGAAGAAGAAGAAGAAAGAAGAAGAAGAAGAAGAAGAGAAGAAGAAGAAGAAGAAGAAGAAGAAGAAGAAGAAGAAGAAGAAGAAGAAGAAGAAGAAGAAGAAGAAGAAGAAGAAGAAGAAGAAGAAGAAGAAGAAGAAGAAGAAGAAGAAGAAGAAGAAGAAGAAGAAGAAGAAGAAGAAGAAGAAGAAGAAGAAGAAGAAGAAGAAGAGAAGAAGAAGAAGAAGAAGAAGAGAAGAAGAAGAAGAAGAAGAAGAAGAAGAAGAAGAAGAAGAAAGAAGAAGAAGAAGAAGAAGAAGAAGAAGAAGAAGAAGAAGAAGAAGAAGAAGAAGAAGAAGAAGAAGAAGAAGAAGAAGAAGAAGAAGAAGAAGAAGAAGAAGAAGAAGAAGAGAAGAAGAAGAAGAAGAAGAAGAAGAAGAAGAAGAAGAAGAAGAAGAAGAAGAAGAAGAAGAAGAAGAAGAAGAAGAAGAAGAAGAAGAAGAAGAAGAAGAAGAAGAAGAAGAAGAAGAAGAAGAAGAAGAAGAAGAAGAAGAAGAAGAAGAAGAAGAAGAAGAAGAAGAAGAAGAAGAAGAAGAAGAAGAAGAAGAAGAAGAAGAAGAAGAAGAAGAAGAAGAAGAAGAAGAAGAAGAAGAAGAAGAAGAAGAAGAAGAAGAAGAAGAAGAAGAAGAAGAAGAAGAAGAAGAAGAAGAAGAAGAAGAAGAAGAATGATGTTAAAGGTTGTGCCTACAGTTTACCACTCGCTTTTACTACACACGGCACCGCAGCCGTTGACACTGATGATTCATGAGATGAAAATGGGAGTGCCAGTGGAATGAGATGGCGGGGAAAGCCGGAGATCCCGGAGAAAACCTACCCGAGCGCCGTGTTGTCTACCATAAATCTGTTTACGGTCGCTTGGGATCGAACCCGAGCCGCCTTAGTCTAACCACTCAGCCTCGGTGCAACCAACGTCATCTCAGAAGATTATTCCTACACTTTATCATAAGCAGGGTTAGGAAGTTGAGGACGTATAAACTGTTTAAAATTGGTTTTGAAAAGCATTTTAAACATCCCAAAAAGGACCAAAAGATTGCGGAAAGAAAGACGTAAAGAAGTTATACCTAAAAGTTAAAAATTTAATTTTAACTAAGATATTTGATTAATAAGTTTGAAATTAAAATATTCATGTAATATGCAACATATGAGCAAAGAGAACTGCATGTGAGATATACATCTTCCGAATGAGTAGAGCCAGATTCAAAAATTCAATGCCATAGCCGGGATTTGAAACACGGATCTCCCGCTCTCCGTGCGGTTGCTCTAACCAACTGAGCTACTATGTCCAATATGTCGAAATGACATTAAATTCTCCAACTGACTTGTATGTTTCCCGGTAGACCACTAGGAGTTCTCATATGCTATGAGACACGCACCTTTTGTAGCGACTTACTATGCTGTAAGTACTTAAGTCGCAGTCTTCATACTTAAACCACTGGGCTACTATGTTCAACATGCCGACATGACATTAAATTCTCCAACTGACTCGCATGTTTCCCGGTAGACCACTAGGAGTTCTCATATGCTATGAGACACGCACCTTTTGTAGCGACTTACTATGCTGTAAGTACTTAAGTCGCAGTCTTCATACTTAAACCACTGGGCTACTATGTTCAACATGCCGACATGACATTAAATTCTCCAACTGACTCGCATGTTTCCTGGTAGACCACTAGGGGTTCTCATATGCTATGAGACACAACTTTTGTGACGACTTACTATGCTGTAAGTACTTAAGTCCAAGGCTTCATAGTTAAACCACTGGGCTACTATGTTCAACATGCCGACATGACATTAAATTCTCCAACTGACTCGCATGTTTCCTGGTAGACCACTAGGAGCTCTCATATGCTATGAGACACAACTTTTGTGACGACTTACTATGCTGTAAGTACTTAAGTTCCGGGCTTCATAGTTAAACCACTGAGCTACTATGTCCAACGTGCCGACATGACATTAAATTCTCCAACTGAACCGTATGTTTCCCGGTAGACCACTAGGAGTTCTCATATGCTATGAGACACGCACCTTTTGTAGCGACTTACTATGCTGTAAGTACTTAAGTCGCAGTCTTCATACTTAAACCACTGGGCTACTATGTTCAACATGCCGACATGACATTAAATTCTCCAACTGACTCGTATGTTTCCTTGGAGACCACTAGGGGTTCTCATATGCTATGAGACACACCTTTTGTGACGACTTACTATGCTGTAAATACTTAAGTTCCAGGCTTCTTAGTTAAACAACTGAGCTACTATGACCAACATGCCGACATGATATTAAATTGTCCAACTGACTCGTATGTTTCCCTGTATACCACTAGGAGTTCTCATATGCTATGAGACACACACCTTTTATGACGACTTACTATGCTGTAAGTACTTAAGTCCCAGACTTCATAGTTAAACCACTTAGCTACTATGTCCATCATGCCGACATGACATTAAATTCTCCAACTGACTCGTATGTTTCCCGGTAGACGACTAGGAGTTCTCATTTGCTATGAGACACGCACCTTTTGTGACGACTTACTATGCTGTAAGTACTTAAGTCCCAGACTTCATAGTTAAACCACTGAGCTACTATGTCCAACATGCCGACATGACATTAAATTCTCCAACTGACTCGTATGTTTCCTGGTAGACCACTAGGAGTTCTCATATGCTATGAGACACGCACATTTTGTGGCGACTTACTATGCTGTAAGTCCTTAAGTCCCAAGCTTCATAGTTAAACCACTGAGCTACTATGGCCAACATGCCGATATGGCATTAAATTCTCCAACTGACTCGTATGTTTCCCGGTAGACCACTAGGAGTTCTCATATGCTATGGGACACGCACATTTTGTGGCGACTTACTATGCTGTAAGTACCTAAGTCCCAGGCTTCATAGTTAAACCACTGAGCTACTATGGCCAACATGCCGATATGGCATTAAATTCTCCAACTGACTCGTATGTTTCCCGGTAAACCACTAGGAGTTCTCATATGCTATGGGACACGCACCTTTTGTGGTGACTTACTATGCTGTAAGTACTTAAGTCCCAGGCTCCATACTTAAACCACTATTTAGGTAAATTGATGGAAATATATTTTTTTCACACTAGCCGTGTTTGTATAAGTAGAGCCAATCTGAAAAATTCAATGTCATAGCCGGGATTTGAACCACGGATCTCTCGCTCTCCGTGCAGTTGCTCTAACCAACTGAGCTACCATGGCTAACATACCCACATGACATTAAATTATCCGACTGATTCATACAGTGGCCAGATAGGAACTTCCGGTTTTCATTGCAAGAAGAGCGTGTAATTGATTTTCGTGATGTAACACCTATTGAAGATCATCACCAGTTTAGTGAGGCATGTGAGGTGGTAAGATGGATGTGTCTGATGTGCGTTCCTGGGTGCGTTATTTCAATGAAGACAGAATATCGTATGACAGCAAACCAAGGCAGTTGAGTGAGGTATGTGGTAATGGTACCATAATGTGCCTGAAGACAGAACATCATGTGACAACAAACAAAGACAGTTGAGTAAGGCTTGTGGTGATGGTACCATGAATGTGTCTAATGTACGTTCCTGGGTGCGAAAATTCAATGAAGGCAAAACATCGTGTGACATCAAATCAAGACAGTCACGGCCTCGCACCTGCTGGTCTGACTGCATGATCCAGCGAGTGGAGAACGTTGTTTAGGAGTATCACCGATTGAGCGTTGCAGACATTACCTCAAAAATTGGCATTTCCGTGGGATCTATGCACACAATCCTGCATGAAGATTTGAAAATGCTGAAAGTATCTTCCAGCTGTGTGCCACACGAATGCTGATAGATGATCATAAGGCTGCGCGCGTAGCAAATTCTCAGGCGATGTTGATGCGTGATGACGGCATGAATGGAACTTTCTTTCAATCGATTGTGAGACGTGGATGCCCTTTTTCAACCCTGACAGGTAGCACAACTCACCTCAACGGAAGCACTCAAACTCACCGCCACCAATCAAATTTCGGGTGACCGACAGTGCTGACAAAATGATGATGGACATATTTTGTGACAGCAGTAGTGTAATCCTTAATTCTTGCATTCCAAAGAGCACTGCGGTTACAGCTGCATCTTACCAAATTGTTTTGAAGGATAAACTCCTCCCGTGAGGGAGGGGATCAATCTACATCTGTTTTAGTGCGAACGCTGCGGAACCCTAGCACTCGTGGTACCTCTGACGTTACTATAGGAACCTCGAGCCGAACATTCGAGCCCCTCCTGAATGGGAGAAGTTCGGATTGGGTTGGACTGGAGGGGGCAGTGTGCTCCCGTTACCCGAGGGAAATTGGGCACCTCCGGCCAGGCTTCCGCCGCCCGGAGGAGGCAGAGGGTTGCCTGAAAAGTCCTGGGTACTAGACTGCATAGCTATTAGAAGGTGTCCTAGATCACTAGGCGGCCCCACCGAGGTTTTTGGTAGCATTCCCTGCGGGGTTGACGCGCACCCATCTTGACCTTGTTGTCGGTAGGGGTGGGGCCTTTTAGGCTGAAGCTATTGCCCCAAGGAAAGACCTCCGGGGTTTTTCATCGCTCCCGGGTAACTGAGGCCAGAATCACCGGGCTTTCAGGTAGACCTCATTGAACATTGTCCCAGCATTGCAGGAATATCGGACGGAAAAGTTGGACATGTGCCCTTTCATCAATACAACGCACTAGCGCATCGGGTGAACGCGACGCAGGAGTCTTTTCGTGACAACCTTGGAGTAATTGCTCATGCTCACTACTCACCTGAGCTGGCTCCTAGCGAGTTTTGGCTGTTTCGTACGACGAAAGACACTCCGTGGTAGCAGATTCATTAGTCATGCTACTATTGCCTCGGCGATTAAAACACATTCCGAAAGAAGCGTTCTCAGCGGCCATGGAATCATTCTGTCGACGTCTGAAAAATGTTTACGGGTGGAGGGAGGTTATGTTGAGAAGTGATACAAGTATCACATTTTTCTTGTGACTACTTTGTGAGAAAAGGTATCTTGAACGCACTTCATACATCACCATGGAGATAGAGAACTAATAAGCAAAGAAAGATGTGGTGAAGACATATTACTGGAGAAGAACTGCTTTGGAACGGACGCAGGGGAACGGGGTCAGTGTATACAAACCTCATGCTACATAAAATCAATAGTAGTTAGCAATTCCGAGTAAATATACGGCGGGAGCGAATTGTTAAGCACGCAAGCGAAGCTTGATTAAATTTTTCGGATTAAAGCGACAGCTTGCTTGTTCATCATTTTATCTCAACTTCCATGTGAATACACAATACACACAATGAGCGAAACAAAAAAACAAGGTGCCTCGTATACGACATGAAGAGAAGTTTACATATGTATTTCTATACTTCGTTAAATATTTAAATACCAGCACGGAATTTGCATCAAGTTATAGCATTCTGTCAGAGACTAAATTTATCGACAAATGTAATATATCCTTCTGCTTTGCTTTAGTACTGCGTCAGTGACAATTACTGAGTGTTAAGGTACGGATATTAATGCTAAAACGGATTTGCTTTGAACTCACATGATTTTCTCTCCTCTTGTACTAACCTTCCTTAGAAATACTTATTCCTGTATCTACTTCATGTTAATCGATATAAACATCTTGTAGCCACAAGAGAAAATGACAATCCAGTAAATTTTTAATAAGCTGCTCGCTAAGTAATGTCAGTAGGTCATTTGATAAGTCCGGTAAAGCACCAAGAATATTGTGACTTTGTGGGTTCGTGAAACGAAAAGTCCAATTTCACCACACAAAAATGTTCTTTATTTCCACCGACTTACAGTTAAACTCTTGCCAATTACACAGAATTACGTAATGCACACAATTGCGATTCACCAGTTCGTCCGTTACAATTTCACTTGCACTCGTAATTACGTACAATCTTCCGATGCTCTCACACAGTCTTCTCGTCGTACACTAGCACTGCATTCTTACACCAAGAACTCTGACTGACTAACTCACTAACTCCTCTTGCACGACGTGTAGCTTATATAGGGTCCGCTTGCCAATCTAGAAGGTTCTCCATTAGAAGAAATATCCCGTAAGTTCGAGAACACAGGTGGAACAGAAAGAGACGGCGCAGTGATGTTTTTTGTCCCAGCCATCCCTTCTTAACGCTATAAGACAAACGAGGGGGCGGGGCGAACACCGACCCGTCTGCTGCTTGCCCAGTGTACAGGGTGTTCCGACGCTCGGGTGACAATATTATTTTTTACGCGAACATCTGATCTTATTTGTCGACATAGTCTCCACTGATAGTTATATATAGGACCCGGAAGTTGATCACTTTAATCCCCTCATTTCGAACCTGGGACACCAACATAAGCAAATACAAAAGGCCCCTTTCACTGTTTAACAGGACCATCCCCATAAATAAACACGCCGATGACGAAGACGTGAATGACTATTTCAGTCGACTTATGCAACCAGCCAATTAGCTAACAACACGCCATTAAGACAGAGCACCGCCCTTCTGTGGCCCTCCAAGTCCTTGTGCTACTCAGCCAAGGCGGACGCGGTGGTAGATGCCCTGACCCTGGCTTATTTCGCCCTATGGCTACTTCAGGGGTGTACCCTCTTCAGCCTTGACTTTATTCAGGGTTGAGACGGCGGCTTTTTTTTCTTTATTTATTTACATTTGCTTGTGTTAATAATTTGTCATGTGTCGTTACTGGCTAAATCTAAAAGTGTTATTAATTTGTCATATATATTATTTTGTTTTATTATTTTTATGTAATTTTTTACCTTTTTATTTTTATATACACATTTTTTATATTTTTTGTTTTGTTTTTAACAGTAGGGGTTTCTTTTTCCTTACAATCTATGTGGTATGTGCACAGTTATGGTAAGTGTTGAGTCACAATTGTCAGTTGTTGAACTAGAAGTATTCGGAGTTGTTCTTGGATCTCGTCCTCGGCTTCCTTAATCCTGGCGTGGTGTTGTATCAGGGTGACGATTGGTGGGGCTGTGGTCTCCGTCTTCTTATACTTTTCTGCTGTTTCAATGAGCTGCCTCCTGTACGGTCTCTCGGACGCCGTCGCGATGTACCTGCACATTCGGTTTTGTATGTGTTGCTCAAGTGGGGTTGCTTTACAGATGTCATACATCTCTTCGTTTTTATGCCAGGATACGAGTTTGTTGGCTATTCTTAATCAAATTCTTTCCATCTGTTGCAGCCTGGTTAGTGATGACGCCACCAGGCTGATTTTTATGTCACCTGCATATTATGTACAGTAGCATAGATACAACTTGACACACCCGTACACCGGGACAAAGACACTAGACTACTAACGACGTAAGCGCTATGTGCAGAACTGATTGCATCCTGAACGCGCGGCACATCGCCTAAGATTACCAATGATGGAAAGGTGGGCATCTGGGTCCTGTGACCATGACGTCTCCCTCCCCAACACACCATTGCGGTTTGCCGCATAGAACTAACCGGCATCTTGAATCTGGGTGCTTAATGTGGGACAGCAAAACAGCGCCAGGGCTGCTGCCCTAGGTAGTGGAGGGTTATAGTAGGTATTCCGCAACGGTGCACAACACTGAGGCGGGGACTTCTATGTCATCAGCCGCATGGGCTCGTGTGGGTAAATTCTATTTTTTTCCTTCCACGATAAAAGAAAAATGACCTGAAAATTCTCTGAAATGAGCTACAAAGTTCCCTTAAAATATAAAATATGCACATAAAGTGTAAAAAAACTGACCTAACAAAAATTAACAATTTCCTTCATAATAATAAATGAATAGCTGTCACCGACAAATAATAATATATATTATTCGAATAGACACATTTTAAAATTAAATTTTTTTAGTAAATGATGCTATTATTGCTATTAAATAATAAACAACTACAAAATTCATAAAGTCATTTTCAATTTTATAAAATTTCGCCAAACTCTGAAATATTCTGTTTCAAGCGGGACGCAGTTTACTTTTTGTTTCGGCATTTCAATTCCACAACACAACACATTTACTTACACACCTCACATACTACTCTCCTTACTGCTACACTTCTAGCTCCTAAGTCCTGACTGATGTAATTTACACGTATTGTATGATGTAATCGGCGATTCCTCGAACTGATGCGTCATAAATTCACCGGCACTGTTAGCACGCTGACCTGTGTTAATTACATGTTTACCACACTTACAAAGTTACTATTTCATAAAAGATTATGATATAAAAGTATTCTTTAACAGATTATTTAAAAAAAAAGGAAAAAATCCATGGGTCAGGATCAGGTTGGACACGGGAATTAAACCCGGGCCTCCCGAATGTGGGCTACAGATGAAAATGCCCAATTATTTATTGATGAGTGAAAAAGAAAATGCAATAAAGAAACTTAGTATCTACTCAGATATAGACCATAAACATGGTTAAACATTCAAAAGTAAATCTATGCAATACAGGGTGCAAAATAAGTAATAATCTTGATACCAAATTAAGGTTTGCCAGAAGTAAAGAATCATGATGGATGTCAAAATAATGTTGGTTCTTTATTACACAACGGGCAAGGCCAGTTGAGTTGGGGTGAAAGTTGTTATAACAAAAGCAATGAAAGAAACAGTGTCCTTAGCAGATTTCTAAAGGACAGTGACACACTTGACTTGTATGAATAGGTTATTCTTTGGATCACTCAGAATGGCATGACAAAACGGCCACAAAGAGATTTTTGGTGGAATGATGAGGGCCTTCAGAAAGTGAAAGTTACATAGACACTCACACGCACAGCTGTGGTCATTCAGTCTTCGGCGTCAGGCCGATGAGAGCAGTCTGAGGCGTGAGGGCGATTAGGGGCAGTCCTTTTGTTCTGTCTTGGATATTTGTCGGTTCATATATACGTGAGGAACGAATAAAGTTTATCGAGTAATAAACCTTCTGCCGTCAGTAACTCTAAACAGAGATTGGCAACCCTTGGTCGGCAACTTTTATTTTGATGTTCTAAAAAAAAGAAGCAGTGAACAAATAAGTTGGAAACGGGCATTCCAGTGTCATTAAATATCCTTCTCACACACATCCACGCATAAGCTGTGAGAAACCTCATTGTTTTAACCTGAGCTAAATAAAGGTGCTTCAAACTGTAATGTCAAGTGGAACATTGTTCGCCAAATATATTGTTGTTTCAAATTGGCGTACAAAACGTGGAATTGTGTGCGCCATTAAAATTTTGCTTCAAATTGGCACCCAACGTGGGGCTTGTGTGGCACCCATAAACATTTAGTTTGAAATTGGCGCCCAAAGTGGGCCCGATACGAGAAGGAGGTTTGACACGAGCAGCAGATTCAACCCGTGAAGGAGGCTCAACCCGAGTAGCAGATTCAACCCGAGGAGGAGGTTCAACCTAGAAGGAGGTTCAACCCGACTACGAGGTTCAACAGGAGAAGGAGGTTCGACACGAGGACGTACGACAAGCGGCTCTACAACGGTTCTACTGGAAAGAAGAGACACCGGCATTTTCAGTGACATCAGGAGCCAGTAGAAAATCAAAGGTACAAAGTGATAAATTATATACTAGACTATGGTGAAATTGTTTGAGGAGTGAAAAACAAGATTTTAAGTAAAAATTTGTAGAAAACATGGAAGTTCAAGAAGTTTATAGTAATAGCAGTAGGCAGGAAGTCGAAGTAGCAGAGTGTAATGTAACTGTACCAAATAATGTAGAAATGCAAATAAGTATGTTCGCGGAACTCAGGGAAATGATTTTAGGTTTAGGTAAAAGTTAGATAATGTGCATCAAGGTTTGAGGAAAATGATAGATGATAGGAATCAAAGTTTAAGTGGGGAAATAGACAGTAGCAATCAAACGTTTCAGCAATTAGAAGAAAAGATAGATGATAGTGTTGAGAAATTAGAGGTAGGAGAATTAGTGCTAGCAAAGAAGTCAGAGAATGAAGCAGTGTTAGGGAATGTCAGGAAAGAATCAAGAAATAGAGAATGTAAGAGAAGAAGCTGATCAGGAAACAGACAATGTAGGGAAATATGTTAGTGAGGAGACGCAGAACTCTGAAAATGAAGTTTTGAATGTAGTTAATGAAAGGTCAGATAGTGAAAATAGAAAACTTGGGGAGGAAATAGTACAGAAATTAGGTAAAGATAGAGAAATGGCTAGAAAAGTGTTAGAAGAAACTAGGAGTAGTTTGGCAGTATCAGAATGGGAAAACAGAAAACTGAGGAGGAATTTGGAGAAAACCACAAGTGAAATTAGTGAAGTAACAATAGATATCATGGCGACGAAAGAAACATTGAAAATCATTCAAAATCGAGGGAGAAACGAAAAAGAAATATTAAAATATTTTGGGCAAGGGGCACAGTTCCAGCAGAGTATGTGCCGAAAAGATTGGAAAAGATATCGAGTACAATACCTAAGCCAGATATGGAAAAATCATGGGGAAAAGTAAATGGAAAAGTCCGCAAAAGTCCTTTGTATTTTCGAAGTACGTCGTGGAAGGATGAATTTTCTTATAAATGGTGGAACTTAGGCTAAAGTATTTTAAAGTACCATAACATATTGTAAAATGAGAATAAACATATAATTTGTAAAATGTATATGTTAAGTTTAAAAAAGTGTAGTGTAAAATTTATGGGTTAAGTATAAACAGTGTAGTGACAGTGCAGTGAAACTTAAAACTAAACAGGTGAAAAAAATATTAATGAAAATCAAAGCAATGAAAAACTTTTGAAAAGAATATTTATATACAGTCCGGAAGAAGAATTTAGAAATGTATAAAGAAATAAATTATTAATGTACAATGGTTTAAACATGGGAGTGTATATTTATGAATTGTATTAAGTGTAACAGTAATATGAATTAGTTTTAAGTAGATCAGATGGAGAAAAAGAGAGAGATGATGTAGACTGAAATATTTTCTGAGTAATATTTAAAATTTGAAAATTGCAGATCAGAGTGTTGATAAATTTTAACCATGTGAAATTTTTTTTTATGAAATGTCATGCAAAATTATTGTTGTGAAAAGAAATTGTAAAACGAATTGGAAGTTGCTGACAAAGGTCTAATATTTTGCGTTATATTCGGGCAAGACATATATTGTTTCATTATGGGATAATAAAATAATATATATGTGGGCATTTGATACCGAAATTAAGGTTTGCCATAAGTAAAGAATCATGATGAATGTAAGAGGAATGTTGGTTCTTTGTTACGACAAGTGCAAGGGCAGCTGAGGCGAATAGGAATTTGGAGGAAAGTTTTTATAACAAAAGCAATGTAATAAACAGTGTCCTTAGCAGATTTCTAAAGGGGCTCACTAGACTTGTATGAATAGGGTATTCTTTGAACCATTCAGAATGGCATGACAAAACAGCCACAAAGAGATTTTTGGTTGAAAAGGAGTTTCCTGAAAGTGAAAGTTACAACATATACACCCACACGCGCAGATGTGGTCATCCAAACAGTTTTCGGCGTCAGTCCGATGAGAGCAGTCTGAGGCGTGAGGGCGATTAGGGGCAGTCCTCTTGTTCTGTCTTGGATATTTGTCGGTTCATATATATATATATATATATATATATATATATATATATATATATATATATATATATATGAGGAACGAATAAAGTTTATCGAGTAATAAACATTCTGCCTTCAGTAACTCTAAACAGTTACAATTGCTCGCCAATTTATTTGCTAGCCAATCATATTGCTTCAAACTACATACTCAAAATGTTGTAGAATGTTACGGTTAGTACTTACTAAGCCCTCCATTCTTCTTTGTAATCTCTTGTATTCTCCTTGGAAAGGACTTCACCAAAGATTGTGCTGTTTCCACTCTAATTTTACGTTATTTCTCTAGTGGGGTGATCTTTAGATCCTTTATATTAGATATCTGGTGATTCTTAATATTTTTGTCCAATATTCTCCCCAAATACTCTATTGGATTCATGTCTGGGGATTATGGTGATGTTGACATTCATCGTGGAATATTATACAACAACCATAGCCTTGCATCTACAGCTGTGTGTTTTGGATCACTATCTTGTGTGAACATATAATCCTCAGAAAGTCCCGTATTATTTACACTTCTGGACAGATGTGTTTTTAGAATCTTTATATAAATCTTACGGTCCATAATTCCATCAATAAAACACAAACCCCCACACCATTTACACTCATGAAGCCCAAGACAAGTGCTGAACCGCCTCCATGTTTAACTGAAGCTGTTATATTTTTCTCCTCAAGCTCACAATACCTTTTCCTCCACACTGTTACTCGCCCTTTTGACCTAAAAAGCTCAAACTGACTCTAGTCAGTAAATACAATCTTCTTACAGAAATCAAACCCATCGTATTTATGTACTTTTGCAAAAGCAACTTGCTACTTTCAGTTGATTTTACTTATGTATGGTTTTCTACGGACTGTTCGGCCTCCATATTCAGCTTCATAATGCACGTTTCTTACAGTTTGTGCTGAGACTGACTTTCCTGTGTGTTTGAACTGCAATAACAAGTTTCGGAGCACTTGGTTTAGGATTTTTCTTGACTTCTGTAAGTAACTGTCTTTTCTCCACCTCGGATAGAACGGCAGGACGACCGCTTCTTGATTGTTCTCATCAAACCTGTTTATAATTGTCTTCACTGTAGTGGCAGGTCTTCCAATGGTTTCTCCAATTTCTTGAAAATATTTTCCTTTTTTTAATTAACCTGATGTAAATTTCCCTCTGTTCTTTTGTAGTTTCACGAAGTTTTCGACCCATATTATTTAAATAACAGTCAACGGCTTTGAAAATAGACATAAAACTGTCAACGACAATGGATGAAACACAACTACATAGGATATCCATATGACTTACACTTCTTGAATATTTCGGTGCATTATCTTCCTGATCACATCATTCGGAGCCCTGACGTGAACGTCGCCCTCTCTCATTTCTTGCAGGTTACATGGCCAGATTTCACCACGATTAACACCGACGGTACTAAATCTGCTGATGGAGTAGGTTATGCATACGTCTGTCCCTCTATTAATGCCCTGGCTCGATACCGCCTACCTATGGAAGCTTCCAACTACACTGCGGAGGTTCTGGCCATTCGTGACGCTTTGCAATATGGGATTTCTCAGGGCTTCCCCAAACTGCTGCTCTTAACCGATGCGCAGAGTGTGCTGCAGAGACTCTCATCTCGTTGGACGAGAGACATGCACCGTTATCTTTACGAGATACTGACGTTGGTGAACAACGCTACCATAGCTGGACATCAAATTCACTTCCTTTGGATCAGAGGGCATGTCGGAATTCGATACAATGAAGTCGCCGAGCGCCTGGCAAAAGAGGGACTCACCCAAGGCACCTTTCAAGGCCTCCAACTGCGCTACACGGATTTCTTACCGGTCCTTCATCGTGACGCCTATTGTCGCTGGAATGACGCCTAGATTCGTTCGAAGTCCATCAAAGGTAAACACTACGCCGCCGTTCAGACGCATCTATCCACGACCCCTTGGTTCTCCAGCTTCAGAATTGCACGTCGACATTTCACCTCCATCATTAGAATGCGACTTGGACATGGATGTTACCCTGGGCATCTACACCGACTACGTCTCATCGATTCCCCTGTATGTCCTGATGACCCAGGCGAAACCGCTGACCTCAATCATCTCCTGTTCAGTTGCTCTCGCTACCGAGCCCACCGTTGTTCCTTCCTCCGCCGCCTACTTCAGCAGTCTGTTCCTTTTCCCGCTAGCGCCAACACCATATTACAGTTATGCAACAAACCTGTATACCAAGCTCTTCTGCAATTTCTTAAAGAAAGTGATCTACAGATCTAGTCTCCTCCCACCCTATTAATTTTCCTTACATTATTTTTCTTATTTTTCCCTACGATGTCCATATGGGATTTTACCGAAGACAAAAAAAAAAAAAAAAAAAAAAATACATAGAAAAGGAAAGGGGTGTGTGTCAGCGCGGCACCATGCATGGGAACTTGTTTACTAAAAGAATACTTGTTTGACATAAAATGGGACATAGAACTGTTTACTAATTAAATAATACATGAACCCAAATTGTGTTTTATTTTTTAATCTAGATATCAACCAATGTAAGCTAACAGTTACTGTTCGTTTCTTATCTACATTTTTCTGATTTTGCTTGTTATATTCTATTTACTATGACTAGATAAATACATTTTGAAGTATCTGTATATGAGTCAAATGAAGAATTTAATGTCATGACGGCATGCTGGCCATGGTAGCTCAATGGGTTGGAGCAACTGGCCCGAAACCTGGAGATCCGTGTTTCAAATCCCGGCCATGGCATTCAACTTTCCATGTTGACTCCATCTATATATAACAGCTATACTGGTCCGAAAAGTTCTGACGGTCACTGTAGATATTTTGGACGTCACGTGATGAAAAGGGCTCAGTTTTCCTTGGTTTAGAATCTGTCCCGACCAAACATTTTAATCCGCACTTATTAAATGGCCGTCATTTTCAATTTAGCACTAATTTTTCTCTGCTTCACACAGCGGCTTGGTTGTGCATGTACAATATAACCTGATTAATGAAAGCATAACCTATAATCGATACTCCCCATGTTATTGACTTTTTCATAAATTGAATTTGCGGGGAGAGAAGAGATTTTAATTTAGAAACTTCAAGTTGCAGATGGCTTCGACACTTCAGCCGTTAAAAGGCTAGCAAATGTACGCGCCCGCACTTACATGACACCCTTCAAAATATTTATTAAGGAGTCAGACACTCCCGCCTCAGTCTACCTAACCTACAAGGGCTGAGAAGTTCCAATCACGTTAAGCTGAGCTTATCTGGATAAGGTTCTTCCAGGCTTTTTTTATCCTAAAAAATAAATCTCGCCTAACTCTAAGCTCTATGGAAATTGGGCTCATTCGAACATAATTTCTTGCATCGTGTGATTTAGCTTAACGTTGGAGGTTTTCCCTTACCCTGAAAGATGAATATCCGCTAACTCTAAGCTCTATGCACCGTGGACTCATTTAAGCATCATTTCCTCCATTGTTCTAGATCACCCACGTCCGTGGACGTTAAACTACAGAAAAACGCTATGGCTCTACGCCGTGACGTAGCTGGCTAAGGATACGGAAAACGGCGCAATTGTTTCTACTTGATATTTGCGCCGACCTGGTCATTTCATTTGCTTTAATGTAATGTATGTTAGGCCAAATTTCTCTCTATTAATTTTAGTGATTCTTGTTAAGTTTTGTTCAAATTATTACTACATTTTTGTAATTTTTCTAAGTGCTTCATGCATTTAGTTGTATTTATCTAATTGGTCATACTTTGTAACAAACATATTGGCGTTCGTTGTTTTTGTTGTTCAGTTGTTTAGTTGTTTGGAGGTGTCTCAAGAAGACTGGAATAAAGGCTTCGAGAAATGGTTCAAACAGATGGAAAAGTGTATGGATCATAAAGGAGAATATTTTGAAATCAATATAGTCGTTTTCAATGATAAATTCCTTTCTTTTAATTTATTAGGTTCAAAATATAAATAGTGCCCTTATCACGAAGTACAAAATTTAAGATATCTTCCCTTTTTTGTTACTTTTGTAATAAAAATATAATTTGTGGGAGCTCATTTCTGAAATATGACCTAACAAAAATTGACTAGTTGATTACATTCTGGTATTGCAATTTTCCTACTTCGGTGTTCAAAATCTGTGAATCGTGCCAAATAAGAACTTTACAGTTTCTGTTTGGCAAGTCAAACTTGGGACATTAGCTGAAATACAGCAATACTGTATGATCAGATACAAGACTTTCTGTTTTTAACCATTTTTCATGAATGTTTGCGAAGTTTTCGATTTATCGAGAGTAATTTTTTTTAGAGATAAATGAAATAATTCTTGTATTTTTAGTCTGTATAGAAACATTTAAATTTATTTCAAATTGCAATAATATAGCTTTAATTTAATATTCATATCTTCATAGCAGGAGGCTAAAAGTCATGAAAAATTGTTTACAAATTTAACGAAAGCAAGATAAAATTTTGCAGTTAATAAAGCCAATACAGTGACATCATCATGCGCACTGAAATAACAGCTAAGCGGTGCAACAATAAACTGACACCACATAACCCGGCCGGTCCGTGATACTGAGAACTGTTTGTCGTATGCTAACTGTAAATGTTATTTATTAGATAACACACCGTACACAGCAAAAACTCCTGTTACACTGACTAAAGGTACTGAGAAGATACTGAACTTCTAGGAAGCTACTCTCAGACATTAAATTAACATGAAAGTATTGTCACTCAGGGATTAAGAATGTGTTCCGAACTGTCCGAAATTTAAAAATGAATACAAAAATTACCTCACTTAAACCCACCCTGTTTAAGAAGCTAAACGTGTTTTCATTGTACTGTACTGACACGTCGGTCTAGCTGGTTTAATTCAGTAGTTTACACTGCCAGCCATTTTGATGCAATTGTCGATTTCATTTCTAGTAGGAAAGCTTTCAGTTCCTGCGCAAAATTTGTTAAATGATCATTTATGCGATGGCAAGTGCTGCAATATTGTAAAGGTGCAACAGCAACAATATTTCTTTCTGAAAATTGTAGATTGATAACAAATCTAATATTACAATTTCAATAAAAAAACTATGGCTCATCTTGTTTTATACCGAATTAACTCGCTAAGAACTAAATGTCAAATATTACAGAGTGGAAACTTGGGAAACAGAGTAAGTGCACTTGTAGATCATATCATGGATCTCAGTGTTAGATAAGCAGTAGAAGAGAATCTAAAAGTTTGCTGCCGTATGACTGTCTAAAACTCCATTATGCAAAAGAAACTGGTGATGTAATAACCATAAACGCTATGTAATTTGTTTGAGCCTTCTAGGCTACTTACTAAATCAAATATAAGTGATTTAAATCATGTAATGGCAACATTTAAACAACTGAATACATTTAAAAACAGTGGTCATACTTGTGATTCTGATTTGTTTCTCTGTTACAAAGAGTTATGTGACATTGTAGAACAGCAAAGCCATGATGGTAACGATAACAGATTAGATGTAGTAACAGCACTCTTGACATTGAAGACAAAAGCTGATTCTTACCACAATTTCTGTTAAAAGTCCCTTCAATGTCTTTGGTTGCCGATGTCAAACGCTGACAGTGGCAGATTTTTCTCCACATATAACTTAGTTGTGATAGACAAAAGAACAACTATGAAAAGCGAAAATATCATAACTTGTTGTATGCTGCAGTTTGGCGATGTTTGATGTGTGATATTTGATCTTATTCATGTTACCTACTATCTCCTGATTTCAAATAAAATATATTATTTTTGAAAGAGAGGTTTTAACAGTTGTTCTATTATAGTTAACTGCTACTTTTCATTTCAACCATGTCATTACTCACTAGTTCTTCCCCAAAATTTGCACAAAAGTAATGTGAATTTATGGTAGAAAACCACAAAACTCTACCAATTAAAATTATTCATACAAATTTTATAAATAATTGTCACCAGAAAATCTTGCCTCTGCGTATGACTAACTTTCACAAAACAGTGATATTGAATAAACCATGAGTGAAGTTAAAGGTATGTTAAGGACACGGTACTAATAATAACAATGAATAGGAAGAACATGCAGAAGCACATGTTGTAAGTCGCACAATACAACAAATTAAAATTAAAATCTGTTAAAATCATATATCGATTGAAGTTTACATAAACTCACTGAAAAAGCAATGAACGAGTTTTTGCTTGTGTAAAAACTAGATGTCGGCAGTGTGAAAATGAGCAAAAACAAAATTAAATTATGTGTATTTATGGACAAATAGCTACATATAAGACTATATTTTAGCGAAAAACCAACCGCTTACGTGGAGTTATGTACAGTATACAGTAGTTATACTAAGTATGGTTGACATATGCTCCTAAAGATTCACTTGAGTTTAAAATTACGATTTACCTTAGTGTCTAAATATGTAATTTGAGTTTAAAATAAATTCTGAGTTGCTCATTCCTCTAAAGTGGAAGGATTGGATTTAATTTGTGGCAAGTGAGGCTTCTGGAGAAGATCCGGCTTGCATTTCATTCTGGATACTTTCCAGCCAGAAGAATTCCTAATCCTGCACTATATCCCCTCCTTACGTAGAGACAAAAACGAGACGCATCTGTGAAAATTCCCTTTTTTCAAGCCATCCATTATTCAATTTCTATCCTCTAACCCAATGGATTGTGTCTGGCCCCCCTGGGGAGGTGTTGGGGGTGCTTCATTTCTTCTTGGCTGTAATCCATTCGCAAAATTATCTCGCCAATCTGCTGGTGACAAGCATAGCCTCCTTTATAACACGCACACTTGCCACAGCGTCGACTATTTATATACGCAAACGTTATCAACCACAGAGAAGGGGGCAAACAAATCTTTATCATTTTTTTTTTTTTTGGTTTACCACCATGTTCTGACTGAGTAAAGTGTACCTAATATCTAATAATGACGGTAAGTATGTACTGTCAGATGGTTATAGGAACATTTCTAACTTTCCGCCCACATTTCAATTAATCCCAAATTTGGATACCAAGTTTCCAACAAAGGTACACTTTCTGAGGTCACCTAAATACGAAAAGGCACTTTTACAAAAATGTGTGTGTCTCCACGTATCTATAAAGGGAAATATTATTACAACCCAATTTTAAATATCACCTTCTCCCTAGGATGCAAAACAGAGGCATGGCACTACAAGCTTCTCTTAAAGTTCCTTTTGAGAACTTTCTGGCCCATCACATCCCATCCCATCCCATCCCATCCCATCCCATCCCATCCCATCCCATCCCATCCTTCACGTTATTTTTCTCCATAAGATTTCACTTGTTTCTAGTATGTACCAATGACATCCGTTGATGAAGAAACAAATTGTTTAATGTTTTCACAACGTACTCTCAAAAAACTGACGATCGTGTTTGCACCTAAGAATTTAGAGATGACTGTTGTAATGCCAACTGAAATAAGCTTTCAGTAACCTGAGGGTGGTTGAGCCAAGTTTGATTTAATTATATTTATTTCAATTTCTTTGCCCAGAATGTCTATTTCTGGTTGCTGAATCAGAAGTGTTTCTCTCAAGTATATTTCCTTGCTCTACATTTAGTTTCCATATCACAATATTATACAGGGTGATCCACATAAACCTGAACCACCTCAATAGTACATTACCTTTGAAGCAATAATACGTCACACGTGCAACTTCGAGAGAATATAAGAAACCATTGAGGGATTACATTACACTATTTACATCTCAGAGAAAATGTTGGGAGTGTCCTCCATCAGCATCCATACATGTTTGTACTCCTCTCACCATATTCTCTGAAGTTTTACGGAGAGTATCCTCGCCAGTGTTACTTATTTCGGTTCGAATGGATTACCTGAGATATGAGGGAATCTGGGGATCACAGACCTTCAGAGATTATTCCCCTGACCTAACCTCACCGGACTTTATCTTGTAGGAGTATCTAAAGGAAGAGTGTACAAGAATAGGCCACGGGCAATTGATGTTCTCAAGGAGCCTCTCTGTCTCTCTCTGTCTTTCTCTCTCACTCTCAAGTCCGCGCGTCCGGCTCCGGCTTGTGGCAGCAGCACAACAATGCCACACTGTGACAATCTCAGTAAATTTACTGTAGTGCAAACTAACTCCTGATGGACAAAATTTCGGCACACTGGCAGCGCCGATGTTACCTTATGTTTTTATCGAAGCTTTGTGTGTTATAAACAATTTTCCTAATCACTAGACGTGGTACAGTAAAAATGAAAATTGTAATGTCATTTGACAAACTGAAGCTTAAACAATGACGCTTTTTCGAGTTTTTACTGGATAAGTATTATATAAAATAGTACTGGTGTATTTCCGGGCAATAAAAGAGCATACAAATGATTTGCAAAGCTGTGCTAAACCAGGGGAATATAATTACTGAAGCAAGAGAATGACAGACATTGGGTATTGACGTCTGAGGCAGGTAGTGGCGGGAACACAGACATTATTTGTTGGCTAACAATAATACCACGAAACATTCTGACAGCTTAATTAACTCGTACTATGCTTGTTAGCTCCGTTATAATGGAAAACGAAATACTGTGATAGGTCATTTTGATTCATCACTTTCACCTTTCAAATTTACGTACACATATCTCTTATTTAAAAATGCACGTAGGGGAAAAATGTTTTGAAAACATAATTACAAGATATAACTAGGTTCTGCAATTCTATTTCCAACCCTCCCAAAATATATCATGTTTTCATCTCGGTATGGGAGGGGATCCGTTTCCATTAGCTGCCGGGGTGCGAGCGTTGCGGACCCTTAGAACTCCTGGTATTATAGCGCTACTCAAACGGTTACCATGGCGACGTCAGAGCATGCGATAAGATTTAGATACTCAGTTACGCAGAGATAAGATGTGTCGAACCGCTCGCTGTGGAGAGAACAACGTTGTCGCGTTTTCACCAAGTTGTCAGCATTGCAAACATTGACATTTATTTCTTAGAATATTTACCAAGCAACAATAAGATTAGCAAGTTTCTTAACTGTAACTGCACTATGCTAATAATATCAAAGTATATATTCTACTCATTTTACGGTCTGTCTTCGCCTTCCTCTCTGTCACTGCCACTTTCACTCACGTGTATAACGAACGAAGCATTGTCGTGTGAAACATCCCGCAGTTGAAATTTTCGTTCTTGTTGCATGGTGTGCTGAACACATCTTTCCCATACACTCGAATCTATATCTGGTACACATTCTCTCAACACTTTGTACACACTATCACTTATAGAAGGAGTTACATTCCGCTTTCTTACGGCATGTTTAAGGCGTGCTCATATCAACTCAATCGGATTGAGACAACAGTGATATGGCGGTAACCTGAGAACTTAATGACCACAATCTTTTGCTATTTCGTCTATTACATACACTTTTTGTATATTAGCTTCTGGAATTTTCTCCAAAGTCACGAATTTTACAGGAAGTGGACTGGGTAATTCTAAATTATGTTCTAACATGAACTTAGTTATTTCGTCCTTTCTGCTACGCATGGTGGGAATTTTTATCTTCAGCCGTGAATGATAAATAGCATTATCTGAGACAATCACACACTTAGGAGGAATGTTTTCCAAAAGTTTGTTCCTAAACCAAGCTTAAATATTTCTGCATTCACCTCGTGATGAAAATGGGCCAAGGATTCCCAAATACTTTTGGAGGACAAATATAAGCAGCCCTCAATCCAACCCTGGCTACCACATGCATGCAGAATCATTCAGTGCGTAGGCTTCGGCGGCCGGTGTCCATAGTAACTGGGTCTTCCGGGTAGGACCGCGTCTTTGATGTTCCTCTGGTCGACGTTTCGTCCCAACTATGTGGGACTTCTTCAGGACTTCTTCTCTGACAGCTCCGTAGCAACTGTGCCGGTGTCCAAGTCGTATGCTGACAGGCTGTTAACAGCCAGAAGGTTTTTTGCTGCGTACCCACCCAGGTTTTGGGTCTGACCACAGGTTGATAATTTTGATGGTTACAGGATGATGTGGGATTTTTTGATGAGGAAAGTTGTTGAGGTAGCTTTTTGCTCCTCTTTAATTTTGTACAGGATGCCAAACCGCTTTTTTGTTTACACCCTGGTGTTTTATTTATTCTAAAGTGGGGTAAATTTTGTAGCCAAACAGATCTTTTGGAGATTTGAAATTTAGCTTATGCTGCTGTTTGGATTAACTCATTTGTTACCTCGGGAGCATGCAAGCCATACGGAGTACTCGATAAAGCCTGAATCGGCGTCTCGTAGCGTCTTAGTCTCCTAGAGACCGAACCAGGGCGCTTCTATGAGTTGGAATTTGAGCGTAAAATTTTGTCGCCCGGCGCCTAATTTCGTCCTCCACGTATGGGAGAAGAGAAGCTTCGTGAAGCAACCTCACGGGGAAAGAACGGCCCACAGAATAGGTGGATCGGGGTCCTCTATTCTGTGCACGCTGAAGATATGCTATCCAGCTATCTGCAGCCATGCCCCAGATTTCACAGGCGTACAGCATAAGTGGGATTATCAGCGCTCTTGTCGTCACAGTCAGCCTGTGACTGTGGTGCATCATATGTGGGACAAACGGGCAGGTCAGTGAAGGTCAGACGACAAGAACACATAAGAAGCCAAAAATTAAATCAACCCGAAAAATCAGCACTCACAGAACACGCCATAAACACAGGACACCATATAGATTTTGATCAAGTAAAATTAATATCTAAATGTAATAACTATAGACAAAGAATGATTATAGAAAGCACTGAAATATTCAAAACACATGATAGTTTAAATAGAGACAACGGCAGACCTCTGCACACTGTCTGGCAGACACTGATAAGCGCACGCGGATTTGGCACAGCATCAGCCAATACGAGTAAGTGGGCGGCCCGACCGCCAGAACCTCCAAGGGATAAATAAGCGCGCATCGCCTCCACCGGCACAGTTGCTACGGAGCTGTCAGAGAAGTCCTGAAGAAGCCCCACATAGTTGGGACGAAACGTCGACCAGAGGAACATCAAAGACGCGGTTCTACACGGAAGACCCAGTTACTATGCAGAATCATTATTCATTTTCCACGTGACACAGGGGCTGGAAGGCAGCAAGAGCAACTGCCGTCATCCCAACCTTTTCTTATGACACCATGAGTATCGTACGAAGATTCGTCTAAATAAATTATACGATACCCTTCCTGCCTTAAATAGTTTAGCCTGCTCAAGTACTTTTATCTCCATGCCACAACCCTTGCTGATTCCATACTTACACGCCTCTTATTTAACGTGCGAAAGCGGAAACCTAGCTTCACTAACAACTGCCTAAGTGAAACCCTTTTGTAAGGAAAATCGCACACGGTTTGAAGTTTATGCAGCAATTCCAAAACTGTTGGTGATTGCCCTTCTTTATAAAATCTGTACAGCTCCTTACGAACTATGTCGCAGGTGAAATTATCAACCTTACCTAACTTTAGTTGCCTGTTGCCCTTCTTTTTTGGCGTAATAGGAAGTCTCTTCACAACTTTACTAATTGTATGTCTACTTAAGCCTACTGCTTTAGCAGTTTCAGTAACAGGTCCCTTTCCTATTTTATTGGCTTCCATATACTTAAAAATATTACACATTAATTGCTGGGACTGTTTACTGAGTGTTCCTAAAGGTAGCTTGCTTCCTTTTACTCTTGGTTCACTTGTTGTCCCACCAGCGACACTAGAAGTAGAAGCAACATTATTACTAGCACCACTAATATTATCACTACGAGATAAACTGGCTGGATTACTGACACTATTTCCACCATCAAAGCTAGATACGTCCCAAGGTCTCCACATATTTAAGAATAGCCAGGAAACACCACTTGCTCCAATGAAGTTCACAAGAAAATTAACAGAATGAAATGAATGATGAATTAGAGAGAAAACAGCGAAGATATTGCAACTCTGTGTTTTACTCCACGTGGACGTAACATGTATCTGTCTATTGTGATTCCTGCGCATTCATTGGCTGAAGTGCTGCGTTCATTGGTGCTTAGCAGAGGTCCGAGAAACGCGTCAGTAACCATCTCACCTTTCCAAGAATAATCAGTGCATTATCTGAGAGGTTTCTAACAAAAAAGATAAATCCATGGAAAGCGTTTCAGCAGCGCTGTAATACCTCTGACGTTACTAGAGGAGCCTAGGGCCGAACTGCCGAGTCCCTCCCGTAGGGGAGTTGTTCGGATTGGGTTGAGCTCGAGGGGCAGTGTGTTCCAGATACCCATGGGAGATAGGGTACCTTCGGCCAGGCTACGGCCGCCCGGAGGGGGTAGAGGGTTGCCTAATAAGTCCCGGGTACTAGCTTGCAGAGCTAGTAGAGGATATGCTAGATCACCAGGCTGCCCCACCGGGGTTATTCCGTAGTCTTCCATGCGGGGTTGACACGCCTAAGTGGCGTATCCACTTACATCCCCTCTTGACGGTGTTGTCGTTGAAGGGGGGCTGTTTAGGAAAACATATATTGCCTATGGAAAGATCCCCGGAGTTATCCATCGCTCCGGGGTAGAAGGACGCCGGGACCTGTGGGCAGATCCTCTGCGCATAAATAAAAAAAAACTATATAATTACGTCATCCCGTGTGACCCGTTATATTTAAGCTGACTAACAGAATTGCGATCAAAGAAAAATTAACTTCAGTAACCAATGTAACTTGATATGCAATAAAATTTAGGATTAGTAGGTTTATGAGTTGGAGTGACTATGTTTACTCTAGCGCCATTTTCTGATGTGTGACTTGAAGCATTCAAATTCAGAAGTTGTTAACTCAATGTTTTTGAGAAATCCTTTTAAACTCACGATAAGCACTCTGGATACCAGTTCTGTAATAATGCTAAAAGATTTGTGGATCAGGAGATGTTAGGTCGAACATATAACCTCGGCATGTGGAATAGGTATCAATTTCAGAAATAAAAGTTGTTAAGTCAGCCTTATTGAGTTAGATGTTGTTAAGTCAAGTAGTTGCCACATTAGCCGTTTGGTGGTGTAACTACACTGTGCCACCCAAGTTCTTTGATATCAGCTGTTGATACATTTTAGATTAGACATTTTTAGACATTCCTTAAGTGCACTTTCAGAGAGTTTATCTCTACTCCTCATTACCGGAGCACTGTTTCACCCTTATTCACGGAACTTTTTGGCAATACTGAGAAGAAGCGATCAATGGAGAAAGTCTTAGTCCCTTCCACATGGGTGATACTGATTAAAGAGTCACTACAGAAGTAGCCCATTTATGCTGTCTATGTCAAACGTTCACTGAGCGATAACGGGGAACATGATGACACTGCAATTGTTGAAGTTTCTTACTTCAAAGATGTCCTCGATCATGTCTTTGTAAGAATAATTCCTGAATTCACATTATTCCCGGATGTTCGTCACACAATGTCCTCCTCACTTTATTGTCCTCAGTCTCATTTGAGGAGAGTAGTGAGGTTACAAGTCTTACACAAGACAAGTGATAGTGTGACCAGCACACCAGATAGGCTACGGCAGATTAAGAAGTCCAAGAATTACGATGTTCCTTCCCGCCAACTTCCCCACATTCACCTACTTTGGGCAAGGGAGAGGTGGAAGAATTCAATCAAATACTTGGGAGTCACGCTGGACAAGGGCCTAACATTTCGGGAACACATCCGGGAGCAAGCTCATCGGTCGTGTGGTGCCGTGGCATCACTATACCCTGTGCTTAGGTCTGCGATGTCTGTTTCCCTAAAGTTGCGCCTCTTTATGGCCCTGGTCCTCCCTGTCATGCTCTATGCGTGTGAAGTCTGGGGTATGGCCGCAGGCTCAAACCTGGTTCTGCTCCAACGTGCACAGAATAAATGTCTTCGGATTACTTACTCTGTATGCACAAGGTTCCCCGTGAGACTACTTCACGAGGCTTCAACCCTCCGCTATGTGAAGGGTGAAATTAGGCGCCGGGTCACCAGATTTTTCGATAGTTTGCCTCACCATCAGAGCGCCTTAGTCAGATCCCTTGGGAACAATACCTCGTGAGCGTCGCCTAAAGCGATACCGGTTACCCCGCATGTCTTGCGGTCATTACCGGTAACCACATGATCCCCATTCCTGCCTAAACTAAATTACAGCTATCCAATTTTTAATCTGGAAAACTCACAATTCGACCTATCTTCTTCCAAGTTTATTAACTAATCCACCAGCGGTGCACGCTGACTGTAGCACCCGGTTCATCATTCTTCGAGGAGCAACAAGCTACCCCCCTTCTCTGCACCCACATAATTTACACCCGTCATCCTACCACATCCCGACACTACGTGGTAAAGATCTTCCCAGAGTAGGTACACGATTTGACCACCCTCGGGCTGTTACAAACAGCCTGCCAGCCTCCAATGAATGAATGTTCCTTCACTACTGGAACATGTGACTCCGCCAGAAGGTACCACATTTTAATACACAGTGACATATGGAAATGAGGTAGAAGATGATGTAGTAAAGATGGAGTGATGCTTTGATGACAATTTTGTATGCCAATCCATGAAGTACATACTGGATTAGTCCATAGCAGAGATGTATTAGTGAAAATACTGTAATAGTTTATCAATGGCTACATATTATAATATTGTATAATGGAAAAACTCTAACATGAAGAAACAGAAGCTGTTAAGTTAAGTGACGTAACAACTTTTTATCCGTTTTAAGTTAAAAGTTGTTAAGTCCTTATATTAAAATATTCTGTCACACATGCTACATATGTCAAACCGTCAGATACACTTCAACACAGTATTTAGTACCTCCAAACGGGTCTTTCACATAAAATTCATTCATTTGAATTACTATTTTTGTATTAAAAATTACTTTTTAAAACTTGGTGGAGTTCTCCTGCACAATTTTGTAACACTGACTTAGCAACTTCTGCTTCTGACTGTTTCATTTGTGGGTCGTATGGAAAGTTTCATCGGATAAATTCAATCAAGCGATTAACTGTCATTAAGACTTAAAATGTCCAGTTTGAGTTGGAAAACAAAATGTAACTTTATTTGACATTTTACAGATACCAGAGTGTCAGACCGTGATATTAAAAATTGACTGATTATTCGAATATTCCAGCTGTCATAATATAATTATTTGGTATTTCACTGTTGCTTATATTAAATGTTGACACTGGACAAGGAAACCCTTTAAACTTCCCCAGCATGTTATCTAGTAACAAATTTATTTTACAAAATAATCCACAAAATGCATTACATTAATGTAAAGTATGATCAATATAAACCTGCACCATTTCAATAGGTCTTAACAAGTGAACCAATAATAGGACAGGCGTATAACTTTGGGATAATATAATACACAATAGGGAGATCACATTACAGTATTTACATCTCAAAGAAGATGTCGGAAGTGTCCTCCAGCAGCATCTGTGGATCGTTGGTCCCATTTTCTTTGATACAACTGTAGACACTGACGTTTATATGGGTATCTTCAACATACGACTCACGTCTAAAAAGTAAGTTCTGTTTGGTAATAAAATTAAATTCTTTACTGATACAGGAAAAATGGTTATGTATATCTCATTTTTAGCCGTTTATTTATTATTTCCGTTTATTTCTTATGTGTTTCCTTAGTTTCCCACGTATTCAATATACACATAAACACCCATGCCCAAGGCGATTCTCGAACCCGAGACCCTTTACGCAGCGGAACGCTAGAGACACACGCTTTAGCAACCATGGCTACGGGGGCCGGCGACTTTGACAAAACCTATTTTTCCGACGGAATCACCGCGGACCAAGTGTATAACCAAGAAATAAGGTAAGATATATACAAATATAACAATTTGTAACCCAAAACTTCACTTATCTGATAAGAAAAGATGATAATTTTCTTATAAATTGTCCGAGATCGCGATTTCATGTAAAACTTTTACACATCTTCAACCAACAACAAAGCTGCCGTAATCGTTACGAACTCTACCTGTTGATATGTTCTTGTTAGTACTACCAAAATCTGAAAATAAAACAAATTTACAAACAGAATCAACTGCCGGTATTTAACAATTCATTACGCGGTGTTTGTTTCTTAAAATAAATATCTTTTCCCAAACTATTAAATCTATCGGACCATTTAATTATCTTAATAATGTATCTTCTGAATGTTCAATGTGGGCCATGACCGTGTTTATTTGTTCTCTGTACTAGTGCAGCATATTAACTTATTTGTGGAGATTTTAAAGCTCATATTGTGCTGTATTCTACTGTAAGTAGTAACTAATTTAGTTATTCACAAGTAGAAGTGTAAGTAATAAGATCCCTTAACACTTTATTGTGTAAAAATATTTATTACTGAGCTCAGCTCAGCTTGAATATGTATGAAACAAAAGCTAATCATTAGATAAACATCGCAGCGAAAAGATTACGTACTAACAGTGCTGCCAACACATCTCCGCTCGGAATCCATTTGAACCACTGAGTAATGTAACTCAGGATGAATCCAGTGAAAACATGACTCTGGAAACTCAAGTAACTCTCAAGTCAACCTATTTACATAAATAACATTAGAGACATGAATACTGTTCTGTAGGCACTAAAAAGCGAAGCAGTAGTCAACCTAAAGCATAGGTACTACTGTTTTAAATCAGAGAGCTAAGTTTTGTTTCGAAACAGTAATTAAAAATAAATAAAGTATTAAAAATGTATTTCATTTCTCTAAAAAAGATAAAATCAATACTAATAAAAAATTTGGCATTTGTCAATCTAATTGGCAAATTGTTTTGGAAAGACAAAACGCAATTTAGAAACCAGAACAAAAGAACATTTTGGTAACATTAAGTATAAACAAACTGATAAATCGGTTGTAGCAGATTATTTTTGGTCATTTAACCATGGAATAAATCCAGAAGTTAAATTATTAAAACAATTCAACTGTCCGATAGATTTAATGGTTTGGGAAAATATATTTATTTTAAAAACGAACATCGCCTAATGAATTTTGAAATACCAGCAGTTAAGCGCAGAGGATCTACTCCCATTAGTCCTGGACCCGTAGGATCAAGGAACCGGGTCTCCCTCTACCCGGGAGCGATGGAAACTCCAGGCCTTTTTCCATAGGGCCATAACTGGAGACTAAAAAGACCCCCCTCCCGCTGAGCACAACGTCAAGACGGGATGGAAGTGGATGCGTCACTTAAGCGCCTCAACTGCGCAGAGAAGACTACCGAAAACCTCGGTGGGGCCGCCTGGTGATCTAGCACACCTTCTACTAGCTCTGCAGGCTAGTACCCGGGACTTATTAGGCAACCCTCTGCCCCCTCCGGGCGTCCGTAACCTGGCCGGAAGGACCCATTTACCCGTGGGTATCGGAAACACACTGCCCCCTCGAGTCCAACCCAATCCGAACAAATCCCCAACGGGAGGGGCTCGACAGTTATGCCCGAGGTTCCTCCAGTAACGTCAGAGGTACCACGAGTGCTAAGGGTCCACAGCGCCCGCACCTCGACAGCTGAAGGGGGACTGATCCCCTCCCCTACGGGATGAAGTCGATTCTGTTTTTGAATTTGTTTTGTTTTCAGATTTTGGTAGTACTAACAAGAGCATGTTAACATATTGTGTTGAGTAGCGATGGCGACAGTTTTGTTGTTTCCGGCTGAGGATGTGTATAAGTTTTACATGAAATCGCGATCCCAGACAATTTATAAGAAAGTATGATCATTTCTTAAAAGATAAGTGAAGTTTTAAGTTACAAATTGTTATATTTGTATATCTTTTGTTTCCTTTATTGTTAACAGCTTCATATTTTACGTATTTATAAGGCAAATACATTATTCTTGATTTTTCACCAGACTTATCATTCTTGCCCCAACAAACTTAATTGTGATTACCTAGTGATACCCTCACCTTTATAACTACATTCATTAATTCATTTTCACTGAATGTTTTGACAAACGTCATTTTTGTATATGGTAGTTAAATGTCACTTTATCTGTTTGGTTCTAATTTTAGTTCCTTATTGGGAAGGAAGCCTCTGTATTAAACCACATAAGTAAGGCCTTCATTCGTTCGAAGTTAGCGCACTGTGTTACGGATTTATTTACCGTCATTAAAGATTAAAGACTTCGTTGCAGTTGTAGGAAAGGAACTGTCTTGGGAGTTAGAGCATCACTAGCAAAAGTCGGTAGCATTCTCTAATGCAATAACAGATTAGCGGTTGGCCTGGAAACAGGGCGCATTGCACTATGCGGATATACAGTGTGATTTTGTCTTCTTGACATCTTCTAAAGATTCATGAAACCAGTAAGACACTAAAAGTATCTAGATGTCCAAGCTTATGTATTCCCATGTGAAAAATGTCTAAAACTCAGTGCTAGTTCAGTTATTTTGAAATTTTATAAAGCAAATCATAATGTTTACTGTGATACCGCAATTATTTTACGGTAATTTTAATGAATGTGATTACCTAGAAATTCAGAGGCCATGCATAGAAATTAAAGCACGAACTGATAGAATAGAAGTAATAAGCATGCTCCGTGTAAAGATAAAGCAACAAATTTAAATCGGTGTAACTGAGGGAACTATACTTATATTTATACTTTTTTATATTTATACCATCCATAGGCCTCCTGTACCATTGTATAGGCCTCAACTGAAGATTTGTAGACACGAAAGCAGAATTCCAAAGCCGCATATTGTTCCTCGCATGTTACCTCCACTGCAGCGGTAGGCGATACTGAACATGTCTGAACTTTCCTGGTTCTCACAGACGGGAACCAGGAGCACCAACAATGAAACTACTACGGCGTGTTTGTTTCACATTAAGCTAACAGAATATAATAAATTTGTATGAAAGGGTAGAGCCAGACTGAAAAATTCAATGTCATAGCCGGCATTTGAACCACGAATCTTCTGGTTTCCGTCTAGCCGCTCTAACTATTTGAGCTACTATGGCCAACGTGCCAACATGACATTAAATTCTCCAACTGACTCGTGTTTCTCCCGGTAAACCACTAGGAGTTCTCATAAACACATGAGACAACTACCTTAATGACGACTTACTATGCTGTAAGTACTTTAAGGCCCGGGCTTTAGAGTTCGGACCAGTATTAGATACAATTAATGGAAATTAATTGTTATTTCACATTAGCCGTGTGCAGGACGAACTATGAAGGGGTAGACCCAGATTGAAAAATTCAATGCCATAGCCGTCATTTGAACCACGGATCTTCTGGTTTCCGTCCAGTCCATCTAACCATTTGAGCTACTATGGCCAATATTCCGACATGACATTTAATTCTCCAACTGACTCGGGTATTTCCCGTTATAACACATAGGAGTTCTCATAAACACGTGAGACAACTACCCTATCGTGCGTCCTACAGACGGCTAGTGAGAAAGAACAATTAACTTCCATAGTAAGTTTTTGTGGGAAAAGTTATTTCCGTAAAAAGTATTATCATTCTTTTTTGAACAGCCCCCGTAGTATATTTGGCTGATGCTGGAGGGAGATCTCAGAGCTTCTGTCAGCACATCAAATATGATCGCAAGCCGCTAGGGGAATCTTATATAAACTCACTCCGTCAGCGATGCCATTGATGACGTCAAAATTTTCTCTTTAACATTACAGATAGAAATGAACACCGTGTATAGCTGACTATCTGAAAAGCACTTCGTCAAGGGAGAGCTATGATTCGCATGTTTCTATAACTTTATTGAAGAAGTAGATAAAAAGTACAGGTCCCAAATGCAGCTAATGGTCTCATTTAGCCTTGCAATCATTTGTTGAATATAATTACCTATATATCGTCCGGAATAAGCGGGTGGCACAGAACATTAATGAAATATATAATAGCTTTGAACTAGGCAATTACCAAACAGGGAGTAATCTACAGCCAATGACTGAACATTGCGGGAATAAAACACCTGTACTTATTTGTAACAGCTCCACCTCTAAACACAGGTAAAACCCCATGCCATCTCATTACCACACATAACAGTACCAATCTGAAACATTACTGACAAAAAAGAAACAATTATATATAATGAAGTTGTATACAAATGCAATAAAATGTGTATAAATATGCATTACTATGCCTCTTCTCCTGATCATGCAAGAAAGTAAATTAAAAGCCACCTACATAGCAAACAGCTCTTCAAATATCTGCCTATTACTTACAGCCCACTGAACCGCCAAGGAAATGTATATTAGTACTTTGCAATTGAATCAGTCATTTTAGAAAGGCCTTATTCCAAAATCTTCATTTTTCAGTAATAAATAACAATTTTCTATCTTGATTGTGTAATAATTTGAACAATTTATAAGTTCATAAAACATAAATTGGTGCAAGATAAATCATAATTATATTAAGTCTTAGTTGTAACCGCAGTATCAGGCAGCGATTAGGAGGTGGCGAATTAATCGAAATCACGAGAATTAAAAAAGAAGATAAATTAATAAAAATGCTTTGCTAAACTAATATAAAATATTGTTATATTAATATGAAATTAGAATGAAATTAGAGTAATGATTAAAATAGCGGTTTAATTAAGAATAAGATGGGAAGGATATAATTTAAGACAACTAACATGCTAGAATCCATGTAAGGGAGAGAAAATATTTCTGTAAAATCTGAATACAAGTCGGAGAGACAGGAAGAGGTGACCGTTAGCCTCCTTGTTTAAGGAAAGGTTCAATGTCTGAGAACTATAGCCAGGAATGTGTAGGAACAATAAGGTTTTCAAGATGCGGTCAAGCATAAGACCTAAAAGGATTTACTTTGCTGAGGTGATAACGATGTATACCGTTACAAAGAGCCCAGGGTAGGCGTGACCCAACTCACGGTGGGATGTACTGTCAATGAGTTCGAAGAGTTTTGCTAACCAATAAAGAAAAATCGAAATAAAATGAGAAACAAATAATAACGTAAGATTTGAGAAATGGGGAGAGCGGTGAGTTATTTTGGTCATGTGATAAGAGTTAGAGTGGGGATCAGAATAAAGTACGAACTGAATCGCAGAGTAGACGAAAAATCACTTCAACAGTCATACTACGAGGGGAAAGATGTGTTAGTGCGCGTGAAGAAGAAGTAGTAAAGATTTCTAAGTCCGAAATGTAGGGAAGTCAAGAATAACGCAACCAGCGTAAGAGAAGCAGCAGAAGAAGTTTATAATAGCAAAGTATTCGCCGTATAAAGAAGTAAGAGAATTCTGTTAGGAAGTTTAGTAACAGGTGGTCGCCGCTACAAATCAATCTGAATCAACGAACTTAGTGAGAATTAAATTAAATCATTTTTGCAACGAACCAGTGTATTATTGAGACAACTGAGCAGCCAACAAACAACAAATCCATTTCCTACAACCATTCACCTGAGGATAAGAGATCTCATAGCTCCAATTAGAACCCAAATCAAAAGTAAACACCAACCAATTGAAATCTGACATGCGGGTATGCCGCATAGTCCACATGCATTTCGTAGTTACGAGGGTGGGTCAAAAAGTAATGCCTCCTATTTTTTCCCTTAAATATGTAAGTTATGTGAAAATTTTGAATTTGGCGCAATTCTTCAAACCTTCTTCTCCAATCCCCAGGGGGCACCACTGCATCCTCTTGCAAAATGGCTGACGTCGACATTCATATTAGACAGCGTTCTGTGATTGAATTTTTGACTGAGGAAGGTGAAACGCCAATTCGCATCACGAAAGGCTAAAAAATGTGTATGATGATGCAGCGCTGGATGTCAGCACTGTTAGACGATGGGTTCGTCGCTGTAACGAAGCTGAAGAGCGAGCATTATTGGTAGATGAAAAGTGAAGCGACAGGCCGGTGACGGCAGTGACTCCATGCAACATTCAGCGAGTCGATGACATCATTCGAGGTGATCTCCAGGTAACAACAGGTGAATTGTGTCGCATTACCTCCCTCAGTAAAGGCAGTGTAATGACAATTATTCAACTACTGGGTTAGTGAAAGTTTGTTCACATTGGGAAACAAGAATGTTAACTTCCGAAAACAAAGAAACAAGGAAAAGAGTAGCCTCCGAACACTTGCAGCGCTTCAATTTGGAGGGAGAGGAGTTTTTGGAAAAAAAGCATTGTTACTGTAGACGAAACGTGGGTTCATTTTATTTGAACCTGAATCAAAGAGGCAGTCAATGGAATGGCATCACACAACGTCTCCGAAGAAGAAAAAATTCAAAACTCAGCGGTCGGTAGGGAAAGTTATGGCGACAGTCTTGTGGGATGCAGAAGGTGTGCTTATGATTGGTTTTCTGGAGCAGGGATGCACAATAAATTCTGTCCATTACGTCAGAACACTCAGAAAGCTGAAAGCACGTCTTCGCCAAGTTCGCCCAACAAAAACTATGGCGGATGTTCTTCTTTTGCATGACAACGCAAGACCACACAACAGCCGTAACACCACTGCAGAAATTGAGAAATTGGTATGGCAAGCCTTATCTCACTGACCTGGCACCATCAGACTTCCATCTGTTCGGGCCACTAAAGGAAGCTCATCGTGGGATTCATTTTGAAGATGAGGAGGCTTTGAAAACGTCCGTGCGTTAATGGCTTAGGAAGCAAGACCGTGTGTTTCACCACACTGGAATACATGTCCTAGTAAAAATGTGGACCAAAACTTTGGAGAATAACGGAGGTTATATTAAATAGCGACAAATTATTCGCCAGTAGTTTTCAGGGGGGACGTGCGAGAAAATGTATACAAAATCTAATTTATTTATAGTTTTGTAAAATAGTATATGGTATTAGCTATCAAAACACCAAAATAATGTCTGTACGTGGTGTGTATGTACCTTTAAAAATTTAATGCCCTAGTGTTGCATAGTAGCATAGTAGCAACATATAGTCTTCCATCAGCTGTCTTGGAATCTGTAAAGCTCACCTAATAATTCTTAGCACACCCAGACTTGCTAGAAAATGTCTCTATGGAGAGACACAAAACCCAAATGAAAGCTTTAACAGTTTGATATGGAAAAGGTGTCCCAAAACATCATTTGTGTCTTCCATAGTGGTGAACATTGCTACATTTGATGCTGCAATAGTGTTTAATGATGGTAATGTTGGCAGAAAGGAAGTTATGCGTCAGTTAGGGTATCAACCTGGTGTGTTTATGGAAACAATTTTGCAGAGTATCGACAACATTCGTATCGCTGGTGCAGAAAGAGCTATGAAATTAATGCAGAAAGAAGCAACACAGAAGAGGAATTTAAAAAGAAAGGCTGATGAAGACCAGAATGAGGATACAGACTGTGGATATGGGAAGTTCTGACTTAAAATTAAAAGGCAAACTGAATAATATCTACTTATTGTATTTTTAATTGCCTTTCCCCGTAACTTGCATTTTCTACAACTTCAACCCACTTTTCTCTCAAACTACTTAATCTACAGTGATGCAATTTAGCACACAGCTTTCTTAAGCCACAATGAACATTTCGGTGGTTCTAGAATTTAAAATTAAGCTCCAGATTGAATGTGATGATACAAAATATATTAAATTATTTTAATTTTTAAAGGATGCATATGATTAACATTTTTTTTTAAATTCGATAGGGCTTCAATTATAAATCTAAATCCAGAAAATTCATTGTTGGTGTGTTTTAAAATAACATACAAAATTTCAGAAAGATAGCATACGTGAATTTTGAAAAAAAAAATAGGCTTAAGTTTGTAAATATTTCTGCATTGAGAAAAAATATGTAGCATTATTTATAAATGTGGAAAATTATGAAACAAATTGTGCATATTAACTGTATTATCTTAAATGGGTATACTAAGTTCCACTTCTCTAGCTTGAAAACTTTGGATGTTATGGATATTTAGGTAAGACCCTGAATATTTTCATACGTCCCCCCTTCAAGCTATGTAAATTGGATTCAATTTTCTGGCAATTAAAGAAGAAAAATAAATAGGAGGCATTATTTTTGACCTACCCTCATAAAAATGGGGTATTAATTTTTGGAATGAAATCCTTTCTTCAGGGACAAAGAATAATAATGGATAAATAAAGCTTAGTTTGCTTTATTACATACCATTCAGTACTATTTTCTCTGAATTTACATAGAGAAGAGAAATCTGTACCGATAGGGAAGGTTCATCCCTTTTTTAATGTTTTTCATGTGTGCTGGAAATATTCAAACATTACTATGTTTTTCTTTTACACAGATAGTCCAAGAGAGTATTTGTGATACAAAGATTTGAATTCTTGAGGGATAAATAAATGTCAGTAGACGTCGTATATGAATTATGTTCAAGTAAGTATAAGGACTTGATCGTGATTTGTCCTTCTTAATATCCTGCGCTGCAGAGCCAACTCCGAGCCATCGGCCTTTGGAGTGAGAGCTGGAGGATGGCCATTAGCCCGTGTAAGAGCTCTTAGCTAAGGTCCGAGGTATGCGTCCGGATTGGTCGCTGATATTGAGGCAGAGGCAAATCCCCTGGGTTCCCTCTGCCAAATCCTTTGGCTTCCTCCTCGATCGCAGCCTCATCTACGCCCCTCATATCCAGGTCAAAGCCGGACAAGGGCATGCAGTACTCAGGCAGTTGTACCCTGTATTAAAATCCAACATGCCAACGCACCTCAAACTACGCCTGTATCGGGCGATTATCCCGCCCCTGATCCTGTACGGCTGCGAAGTCTGGGCATCAGCGGCTCCGACCACTATCCGCAGACTACAGTACGTCCAGAACAGGGCTCTGCGAATTATCTACGATACGGGACGTAGATTCCCGTCCCATATCCCAAGTTCTATACATTGTGGACGTGGTGCGGGAGAGAACCCGTATCGACAGTAAGCTACACTCCCATCCCAATAAGTGTTGAACACCCCTGGCCGTTACGACCATAGGGCTCCTCGCCGCAGACCGAGTTACCGGCTGACCAAAGATGCATTGGGTAATCTGAACTAAACAGGGCCACTTTCCCCTGACTCTATACCCCCAAGCCCAGGATTGGCCTTGGTATGTCCCATACCCTAAGATTACTTCCTTTCCCTCTAGCCTGTTAAGCGGACTGTGCTCAGATGCCTACCAGGCAGTCCAAAGAGCGCAGCCAGCACTGGGCGCACACTCCCCACGGGGCACTAACGCCCATTTAAGGCTAGATATAACACTGCTTAAGACAACTGCCTGCGACAATCGACATTTCTTTTATACTGCCCAGATAAAGCCGCACAATCGGCTAGGTGCAAGGTGCAAGGTGCAAGGTGCAAGGCAGCAAACACTCCGCCCAGGTAAACCTGGACGACTTGCTTCTTCTGCTGGTCTGCCCTTCTTAATATGAGCTGAACTTGAGTTGTATCAAGTGGAAAATCAAAAGTATACCTTGTAATACCTCCTATACAAGGAGATGATGTAGATGATTTGTGGATCAGTACTCAAAATGAATGATAGCTTTTGGCTGAAGGGACAATTTACCTTCTAGCGAAACAGCTATACCTCTTGACACGAGAGTCGACAGATAATAATCTTTTCATACAGGATTTTGGCCACCATTTGGAGAAGTCATAGGAAATGTGCAATGAAAGTTTTAAAGTTGTTTATCTCAAAATAAGGTATACTGTATATGGTCCTACGCCCTAGTCTTGTGGTCTAGATCGTTGTTCTTTTGTTCCATACGAAGGAATGCCCGCAGGTTCAATCACACCCTTGAGGGGTGCGGATTTAGTTCCCGGATATAAGACCGGTACCCACATAGCAGCGCGAGGAAATTTAGGGGCCACGCTCGGTGACGAATCCTTCTAGAAAGCCAAGTTGACGTTTAGTGTTGCTCAGATGCTGGCCGCCTCTCCTATACCTCGAGTATGCGGGCGCGAGGCCGCCAGTCGTGTTGGCAGGCTTAGGACCTCCTTGGGCTGTTATGCCATGCGTTACGTTACGTTAGTAAAAATGAAGATATCGCAATATTTTTGTACAGATGCAGTGACTGAGGTAGACTGGTCTTGCGACAAACATTTGGGTGTTTCCGGGTTTGGAGCCTTGTGACACAGCATTCTGACTGAAGTCGGTCGGTCGGTCGGTCAGTCGTTCAGTCGTTCAGTCATTCAGTCATTCAGTCATTCAGTCATTCAGTCAGTCAGTCAGTCAGTCAGTCAGTCAGGTCAGGTCAGTCAGGTCAGTAGGTCAGTCAGGTCACTAGGTCAGTCAGGTCAGTCAGGTCAGTAAGTAAATAAGGAAGTAAGTAAGGAAGGAACTAGGAAGTAATGAAGGAAGGAAGCATTGAACGAGGGAAGGATTGAGGGAGTGAGGGACTTAGGGAGGGGTTGAGGGAGGGATTGAGGGAGGACGGGAGGGAGGACGGGAGGGAGAGAAGGAGGGAGGGAAGGAGGGAGGGAACGATGTAGGGAACGAGGGAGGGAACGAGGGAGGGATGGAGGGAGGGGGGGTGGAAGGAGGGAGGGGGAGGTAAGGAGGTAGGGAGGGAAGGAGTTAGGGAGGGAAGGAGGTAGGGAGGGAGGGAAATGGGGAGGGAGGGATGGATGGAGGGAGGAAAGGTGATAGGGAGGGAAGGAGGGAGGGAAATGTGGAGGGAGGGAAGGTTGGAGAGAGGGAGGAAAGGAGATAGGGAGGGAACGAGGGAGGGAGGAAAGGAGGGAGGAATGTAAGGAAGGAGAGGAGGGAGGGAAGGGGAGAGGGAGAGAAGGAAGGAGGGAAGAAGGGAGGGAACGAGGGAGGGAAGGAAAGAAGGAAGAAGGGAAGGAAGAAAGGAAGGAAAGAGCAAAGAAAGGAAGAAAGGAAGAAAGGAAGGAAGGAGGGAGGGAAGGAAGAAAGGAAGAAAGGAAGGAGGGAAGGAAGGAAGAAAGAAAGGAAGGAAGGAAGAAAGGAAGGAAGCAGGGAAGGAAGGGAGGAAGCAAGCAGGGAAGGAAGGGAGGAAGCAAGAAAGGAAGGAAGGATGGAGGGAAGGAAGAAAGGAAGGAAGGAAGCAAGAAAGGAAAGAAGGATGGAAGGAAGGAAGCAAGAAAGGAAGGAAGGATGGAGGGAAGGAAGAAAGGAAGGAAGGATGGAGCGAAGGAAGAAAGGAGGGAAACAAGAAAGGAAGGAAGGATGGAGGGTAGGAAGAAAGGAGGGAAGCAAGAAAGGAAGGAAGGATGGAAGGAAGGAAGGAAGGAAGGAAGCAAGAAAGGAAGGAAGGATGTAGGGAAGGAAGAAAGGAAGGAGGTATGGAGGGAAGGAAGAAAGGAAGGAAGGATGGAGCGAAGGAAGGAAGGAATTTATTAAACTGCAGTACAAATACAAATTGTTATATATTTACAATTTAGTAATATTTATCTTATATATACCCCTACATATTTCAAGTTACATATCAAATTTCTACTCTTTATTGAGTTGCTGAATTTCCTTGGGTTCATAGATTAACACAATGGTTTTTGAGCTATTGGGCCTTATTTACCACGTTTGGTCCGCTATCTACATTATACTGATTATGCTAATTTCTAGTTTTCCTTAACCATTTATTTCACACTAAACCTACTTTCCTATTTCCCATACATCATTTCCTAATTTAACACACAATAACATTTTAACTAAATTTCACTAGGTAACATAGTCCAACTTTTTTGAGTGCGTTTCATCTCCAATTCTTTGTTTCCTCACATTCTATCAATAAATACAAAAACTATATATTTTCATGTTGCACAGTATACACTCTCCTTGTTCGTCTCTCTACCCTAAGTGTTTTAACCTTATCACTCCTGCTCCGGCACCTCCACAGCCTTCTCTTGTCATTTTGTCACTAATATCAACATATTTTTCTCTTACCCAATTCATTTTTATCTCTTTATATATATACATAGTGAGGTTTTGGAATTTAAAATACCCATTATATCCTGCCTTTCCACATCTTTCATCCTCATTTTAACTTTTCCAGAAACCTTTCTCGAATCTATTACTGTCCCTCCACATAATCCCATATCCTATTTCACTAAGAATTTCTTCTGTACCCTTGTACCTAGTATTTTCTTTAAGACATTTTTAATCCATTTCTAATTACTGCTTTAAAACATATAAATTTCCAATGCCACTATTTGGAACCAATATTGCAATGCTCTTTCGATAATTTTAGGTTTGCTGCCATATCTTCCTAACTGCATTTGGGCAACCCCATTTGGTGACGCCCTTCATTGAAATTGTGAAAGCGTATTTGCTTAGTCACGTTACTGGATTGGTACTGGATTCTACGAGGGCTTTTCAATAAATAATTATCATAAATTTTACGGTGATAATTTTTTCCAATAAAATTCAACCGTATTATATTCTGTTAGCTTAATGTGAAACAAACACGTCGTAGTCGTTTCATTGTTGGTACTCCTGGTTCCCGCCTGTGAGAACCAGGCAAGTTCAGACATATTCAGTATCGCCTACCTCTGCGATGGAGATAACATGCACTTAAAGTTGATGTTAGAGGAAGATCGGGAGTTTCTCTCATACGTAATCACTGCTGATGAAGCTTTGCTACATCATTTTGATCCTGAGAGCAAACAGCAAAGCTCAGTGTTGAAATCTCGTTCATCACCAACCCCCCAAAAGCAACATTGGTTGCTTCTGCTGGGAAAGTTATGGTCACCTCGTTCTTTGATATTCATGGAATGGTTTATCAGCATGTTGTACCTGCACACACATCAGTAACTGGACAATACTTCAGGGATGTCCTGAAAACATTACAAGTCCGTATCAGGTACAAAAGACCACATTTCCGTGAAGTATGCTGGTTGCTGTACCACGATAATGCGCGGCCATATATTGCTAATATTGCTGTTGAATATCTTGCACAAACCAACGTGAAGTGCATTCCTCACCCTCCCTATAGTCCGGATTTGGCCCCATGTGACCTTTTCCTACTCCCTAACTTGAAGAAACGCCTTCATGGGAGGCATTATCCGTCATGAAAAGCAGTGATGAAGGCTGCGGAGGCGATTTTGTAGGATCTCTCAAAAAATGGTTTCCAGCATGTCTTTGAAGACTGGCAGAAACGCTGGGACAAGTGTATCGCATTCAGGGGAGACTTATTTGAGAAGGACCATCAAAATTATGAGGATGAAAAAAGGTACGTTGTCATGTGACCATTCTTTATTGAACAGCCCTCGTGCCCGCCTCGGTGGCGTAGATAGTAGCGTGTCTGCCTCAGTTCAGGAGGTCCTGAGTTTGAATCTTGGTCAGGGTGAGTTACCTGGATAAAGTTTTTCCGGGATTTTCCCTTATCCTGAAAGAGGAATGTCGGGTAACTCTAGGACGCGCCATGGGTCAGTGGTTAGACTGCTTGGCTCACACCAAGGAGGCCTGTGTTCGATCTCAGGCAACCGGAAAGTGAAATTTTTGGTGGACAACACTACGCTGGGGCGGGTTTTCTTCGGTATCTCCGGTTTCCCCGCCATCTCATTCCACCGGTGCTCCATATTCATCTCATGTATCAGCAGTCTCATCGCCTCCGTTGCCCTATGTAGTAAAAGCGTGCGTTAAACACTACACATTTTTCGGGTAACTTTAGGCTCCATGGACCCCGGACGCATTGAGCATCATTTCCCCCGTTTCATTCATCGTCGGCTATGACTAAATGTTGTAGGACGTAAATTACTAGAAAAAAATACAGCCCTTTTAACATATCCTTTCACTTTATTTCGATCCAGTATTTCCCAGTTGGAAGCGTCGGCGAAGAAGGGAGTGTGGCGCTGCTATTTGATTGAATTTGTGATGTTCTCTGATGTAGAGGTGGCAATGTGTTCACTTCTCCCTCCAATAAGATAACTGACGTCAAAATGAAGCATTTTAAGTAGACGATGGGTACCCCACGTTACTTGGCGTTCCTTTCTTGTAGTTTGAGCCTGCACGCTGTGTTTTGCAATCCTGCTCTGCCTCGCGAGGTCATAATGTGTACTCCACCTTGCCTAAACATCCGCGGAAGCCATATAAAACGCGGAAAGGGAATCGAAACCAAGACATTCAAAATGCAAGCCTGTACGTTACCAGGGGGAGGGGAGGTCTATCTCGGTGTGTGTCCCTTTATATTTACCAAAAAGAGGACATGTCCTCGGTTGGGCTTAGATCATTAATAATATTTAGTCGTTTTCACGTTGTCCTGATGCATTAGGTTCAGTTATCGCTTCAGCTAGCGTACGTATACCCTAACCACAGGTAGCGGTGAAAACAAAAAGAGAAAACAAACATTAAAAAAAACCCTTCCTACACAAATGGAGCTTGGTATAATCCTGGCTTCTGCATATTAAAGCAGGTTAGCCGTCCCAAATCATGAAATATTAACTTGAAAGAAAGTTTAGTGTTATTAGCTTAATGCAGCTTTATGGGTCATTAAGAGTAATAATTTTGCCGCTCTCTACTGCCATGAAAGTAAGCCAAAGAAGGTCAGTAAAAAGTTACGAGTCGCTGTATAACATTTCAATAAAACTTCCGTAACGAGTTCCTATTCGGTGGAGTTCGCCCCAAAAAAGGAATTCTTTATTGCGAACTTCGTTACACTGCGGAAAATGGCGATGAAATTGAAAGCTGCTGTTCAGACTCTGTTTAAAGGAAGTAATGCCAAACAGTTCCTCTCTTAACATCCTTCATTTATAGCAACTTATAAACAGAAGTTAAATCTGGATTACAGTATTCATCTGAGTTTACACACCTACAAACAAAAGAAAACGTAATATATACGTAATGTATGAATCTATTAAGGGTATGTATGACTGAAATTTTCAAATTCTGAACTAATAATGCTAGCTTTTTCAAATTTACACCATAGGTGTAGTATAATGTAAACATGTTACAACCTAAATTTAAACCATTTTTCTCCAGCAGTTTAGAAATTATGATAAATTTTGTATGTTGTTTGTTACGTCACTAAAAAAGACCCTTGCGACAAAATATTTTGAATTTTGGTCTAATATTTTAACCCTATGTTCATAATACACATACTTTTTGAAATTGCTCTGGGTTTTTCTGTGTCTCCTTTAGTTTAGGCCACAACATTTTTTTAATTTACAAATATTCTTTTTTTGTCTAAAAAACTGTAAGTTTTGTGTTTGAAAATTAAAAATATATGCTTATATACATTTCACAATAAAACCTAGGGCAATTTCCATTCCTCATGATATTCAGAACCTGTGTAGGAAATTTCATGAATGTAGTACAAAAACTGTATCGCAAGGAGCATTTTACAGAAAGAAAAATGCTGAAAATATGAACATTGAGAAAACAGCGATTAAAGATTTGATTGCATAACTCACATTAAAATCCACGAGGCTGATAGGTTGGACCCTCAGATTTCTTTTTCCTCTCCTCTGTTGCTGCTTTTTCCACCTTTTTCTTCTTTAGATGTTGCTTTTCTTCTGCACAACTTCGCTTCTTGCTTTGCAGGATACGAGTCTGATCTCGCTGCACTGAAGTTTTCTTTGCTGAGTCTACTACACTTTCACCTCTGATATTTTGCTGCAGCTCCAATGACTTAAGACTACCCATGTTATAGTCACTGATGCTTTTAATAACAGCAAGATCCAATTTTTGTTTTGAAAACTTCCTTTGGGCACTTATTCCATATGACATGATGCAAAGATTCATTGGCATTCTGTGTTTTTCCTGTTTTGCACCTCTCTAGTAATGTTCTACAAGCCAGCCTCTGATATATTGGCAACATTTTAGGAACTATTTTGTCTGAAAGCTTTATTTTTCTTTTCTTGAATTGAAAATTTGAGAACGGAAAGCAGACAAAGAATGTGGATGTAGGCAAAGGAGGGCGTGACTCTGACAGAGTTTAAAGGCCACCAACATTTAAATAAGCATTTAAAAATGGTGTTCGGAGGCAAATTATGCATTTTTCACATTCGGGAATGTCTAAATTATCTTATAGAATTAAGATAAAAAAAGTCGTTTTTTCACGATTTTCATGAAATTACAGTCATACATACCCTTAAGTGAAGCAAACAAATATATACGAGTCAGTTGGAGAATTTAATGTTATATCGGCACGTTGAACATAGTAGCTCAATGGTTAGAGCGGCTGGACGGAGACCAGAAGATCCGTGATTCAAATCCCGGCTATGGCATTGAATTTTTCAATGTGACTAAACGTTTCCACAATTTAACCTACACACAGCCAGTGTGAAAGAACAATTAATTTCCACAAATATAATAATTTGTAACATAAAAACTTCACTTATCTTATAACAAATGATGAACGTTTTCTTTTAAATTGACTAGCCAGAGCCTTAAACAATCTCGTTGTCAACGTTACAGTCGCTAGATATCACTAGGTTCGTTTTGTCAGTACTACCAAAGTATGAAGATGAAGGAAATTTAAAAACAGATTCAACTGATGGTATTTCAAAATTCATTAAGCGATGCTTAATTTTTAAAATAAATATGCTTTCCCAAACCATTAAATTTATGGGATCATTTAATTGTTTTAATAATATAACTTCTGGATTTATTTCATGGTTAAATGACCAAAAGTGATTTGCTACGGCCAATTTATCACTTTGTTTATACTTAATTTTACGAAAATGTTCTTCCATTTTGGTTTTCATATTAAATTGTAAAGGTAATAAGAAACAATAATAAATTAAACTTTGTTATTTATAGGAATAATGTCGAAAATTACTAAAAGATAGAGGTTTAACCCTTTTTCAGATAAATATGCTGTTTTCAATAGTTTGATTTATAGATTAATAAACATGCCGCTGAATAAAGAGTAATTAAATAAAGAATATAAACATATTATTAATACTGCTTTTATTCATGGTTTTATTAAAGACTTTATAAATATAATAAAATAAATAAAATAATATAAAGAAATATAAAAACTGTTAATGATATTTGTACCCTTAAAAATAAAATACGATTATAATTAAAAAAAATACTTACCATCCTAGGCTTAATAAACATTTAAAAAAAAATGTTTAAGAATTTGGTATAACTTTAGTCCATCAAAATAATTATAGTATTAAAATTTATTTCATTTCTCTGAAAAAATAAAATTTTTAATAATAAAAAATCTAGTATTTATGAGTTTATTTGCTTCGATTAAGATGAAGTTTATATCGGAAGGACAAAACGTAGTTTGGGAACCAGAACGAAAGAACATTTTCGTAAAATTAATACAGATATATTATTAATATTGCTTTAATTAATGGTTTTAATAAAGATTTTAGACATAAAAGTTGAAAAACTAAAGTATCAAAAAAGTCTTTATTATATTTCTACCCTTAGAAAAATAAAAGGTGATTATAATTTTAAAATTTTTACCTACTACCCTTGGGTGAATCAACACTTTCAAAAAATAAAAATAAAAATAAATAGCTAAATATAACTTTAGTTCCTCAAAATAACCACAGTATTAAACATGACAAATTCAATGCCATGGCCGGGATTTGAAATACGGATCTCCTGGTTTCCGTCCAGTCATTCTAACCTATTGAGCTACCATAGCCAACGTGCCGGCCTGACATTAAATTCTCCATTTGACTTGTATATTTCCCCGGTAAACCACTAGGGGCTCTCGCATACGAGATACACCATTTGTGGTGACTTACTATCGTAAGTACTTGAGTCCCAGGCTTCATCATTTAGCTCCTATTTTATTTTATTTAACTCTTATTTAGTGGCTTAAAAATCCAATGCCATCAAAACATCACTCCATCTCTACTACATCATCTTCTACCTAACTCCCGTATGTCATTGTGTCATAAAATGTGGTACCTTCTGGCGGAGTGACATGTTCCAGTAGTGTACGAACATCGTAATATTTTGTCTTCTTAATCTTCTGAAGTCTATCTGTATTTTTCGCACTATCACATGTCTTGTGTAAGGCATCTTACCCCACTACACTCCTCAAAAGACTGGGGACGATAAAGTGAGAAAGCCATTGTGTGACGAACTTCTGGTACATATCCTCTTTGGAAATATACATCCTGGATTAAAGTTAACTCAGGAATACTTCTTACAAGGGCATGGTCGAGGACAACTTTGAAGTAAAACGTTTTAAGAACCATCATGTTCCCCGATATCGGTCAGTGAACGTTTGACACGGAAAACAAATGGGCTTCTTCTGTAGTGAGTCTTTGATCAGTTTCACCCATGTGGAAGGGACTAATTGACCATTGACAGTTTCTTCTCAATATTGCCAAAAATTCTGTTAATAGGTCTGAAAGAATGCCCTGGTAATGTGAAGTGCAGACAAACTTTCTAAAAGTGCGCTTGAGGAATGTTTAAAAATGTCTAATATCTAATCTAAAATATATCAACAGCTGATATTGTAACGCGGGCGCTGGAGCACCCTGTAAAGCAGCTGGCAGCGGAAGGTAGGGGAGGTTCGGTTAGCCACACCTCCTCCTCGTTTGTCTTGTGGTGGTGACAGACTGTGGTCAGGGAAAAAACATGACTGTGTCGCCGGTTTTCTCTACACCTGTTTCTCGATCTTTCTGTTACTAGAACAATCCTGTAAACACGAGAAACCGGCGATATTCCTATATAAAGAGAGTTACAGACAGACAGATGGAGTTAGTTAGTGAGTTGAGTTGGTTTTGGTTTAGTCAGTGAGTTGGTTTTGTCAGTGAGTGAGGAGACAGTCGCAGTTCTTGGTGTAAGAGTTAGTCAGTGACGTGTTAATGAACGAAAGGATTGTGCAACGGAAGACTGTACGTAACTTTGAATGTGTACCGGAGCTTACGTAATCGCGAGTACAGTGAAATTGTAACGGACGGACTGGTGAATTGTAACTGTGTGCAGCAAGTAATTCTGTGTAATTGGCAAGTGTTAAACTGTAAGTCGGTGGAAATAAAGAACATTGTTGAGTGGTGTAATTGGACTTTTCATTCCACGAACCCACAAAGTCACACTGGTGTCAGGAAGCGGGAAGATAACATCACCGAACATTACAACCATGGACGCGAAATTGGAGAAAATTCTAGAGATGATGACGGAAATGACGGCGGAACTGAGAGAAATGAGGACGGCAACTGAAAAGCTCGCTGCAAAAACAGAAGCGGCTAAAGACAACATCACCGAGAAGATGCAACAAATGAAGGCCGAGTTAACCACGGAAATGAGAGCAGCGAATGACGGTCTGGCTACCGAAATGAAGGTGGCGAACGAGGCTCTCGCCGCAAAGTTTGAGGAACGTTTGTCCGGCGTGAGGGATGACGTCGCGAACCTGGGCAAACGGAAGGGTCAAGTAGACGACCGCCTTAATGATTTAGAGGAAAAGGCCGACAACATCGCAAAACCCCTCACCCGCCTGACGGAGGTAAACCGGCCTTATGTGTGGACGGAGGACGCCGAAGACGCTTTCCAGCACCCGAAGGGGACCCTGTGCAGTGCTTCAATTTTGGGTTTCCCACAACCGGGTGGCGCCTTCATTGTGGACACTGACGCCAGCGACCATTGCATTGGAGGTGTCCTATCGCAGATCCAGGACGGCCACGAGCGCACAAGAGTGGAAGAGGAGGAGCGTGCCGCAGCAGTCCGAGTAGTTGTGGCAGTGCCTGCTGAAGGCTGGGATAGCGCAGGCCTGAGGAGGGAGCAGCTGGCGGACGCAGACTTGGGGCCACTCTTGAGGGAAGTGGACGCAGGGACGAGACCAACCTGGGAGGACATCGCACCGAGGAGCGCCACCTACAAGTCGTACTGGGATCAATGGGACTCGTTGAAGACCAGCGAGGGCGTGCTGTTCCGGGTATGGGAGTCACCCGATGGGAAGGCGCAGAGAGAACAGTTGGTACTTCCCGGAGCAAGGTCCCGGAAGTCTTGGAGGTAGTGCACGCCGGTACTTCAGGAGGACACCTGGGAGCGAACCGAATGATTCACAAACTACGGCAGCGCTACTTCTGGCTCAGACTCCGGGCAGATGCTGGTGGTACACCTGGACCGCCTCGCACGCTACGATGGGGCTGTTCGGGACGAACAGCTTTGAGGAGGGAGCAGTGTAACGCGGGCGCTGGAGCACCCTGTAAAGCAGCTGGCAGCGGAAGGTAGGGGAGGTTCGGTTAGCCACACCTCCTCCTCGTTTGTCTTGTGGTGGTGACAGACTGTGGTCAGGGAAAAAACATGACTGTGTCGCCGGTTTTCTCTACACCTGTTTCTCGATCTTTCTGTTACTAGAACAATCCTGTAAACACGAGAAACCGGCGATATTCCTATATAAAGAGAGTTACAGACAGACAGATGGAGTTAGTTAGTGAGTTGAGTTGGTTTTGGTTTAGTCAGTCAGTGAGTTGGTTTTGTCAGTGAGTGAGGAGACAGTCGCAGTTCTTGGTGTAAGAGTTAGTCAGTGACGTGTTAATGAACGAAAGGATTGTGCAACGGAAGACTGTACGTAACTTTGAATGTGTACCGGAGCTTACGTAACCGCGAGTACAGTGAAATTGTAACGGACGGACTGGTGAATTGTAACTGTGTGCAGCAAGTAATTCTGTGTAATTGGCAAGTGTTAAACTGTAAGTCGGTGGAAATAAAGAACATTGTTGAGTGGTGTAATTGGACTTTTCATTCCACGAACCCACAAAGTCACAATATCAAAGAGCTTGTGTGACACAGTGCATTTGCACCATCAAACGTCTAATGCGGCAACCACACGACTTAACATATTACCCGAAAAGGCTGACTTAACAACTTCTGTTTCTGAAACTGATGCCCATTCAACATGCCAGGGTCGTAATATGTTCGACCTAACATCTTCTGATCCACAAATATTTCAGCAGTATTGCGGAACTGGTATTCAGAATGCTTACGTGCGTTCAACAGGATTTCTCAAAAACATTGACTTAACAACTTCTGAATATGAATCTCGTTTCTACATTGTGGATAGAAAAATATTTTACTGTTGTAATCCTGTATCATTTGTCTGACATACCTTTAGCGCGTTACAGGGAAAAAACAACTGCCTTTTTACTGATGAGAAGTTTTAAGTTGGCTGGCCCCGTAGCGGAGTCGGTGAAGCACCGGCCTGCCGTGCTAGGGATCCCGGGTGGGGGTGAGGATTTTTCTCCGACCAAGATAATTCCTCATCTTCCCCAGAGTCTGGAAGTATGAATGAGAGTGTGAATGTGTACGTGATCTAATGATTAAAACCCAACAAATACGAGTTAACACCTTCGATATGTTCCAAAGGAGAACGGCCGCCGATATGACCATTGCAGTTAAAGGCTTTCTCCGACCAAGATAATTCCTCATCTTCCCCAGAGTCTGGAAGTATGAATGAGAGTGTGAATGTGTACGTGATCTAATGATTAAAACCCAACAAATACGAGTTAACACCTTCGATATGTTCCAAAGGAGAACGACCGCCGATATGACCATTGCAGTTAAAGGCTTTCTCCGACCAAGATAATTCCTCATCTTCCCCAGAGTCTGGAAGTATGAATGAGAGTGTGAATGTGTACGTGATCTAATGATTAAAACCCAACAAATACGAGTTAACACCTTCGATATGTTCCAAAGGAGAACGGCCGCCGATATGACCATTGCAGTTAAAGGCTTTCTCCGACCAAGATAATTCCTCATCTTCCCCAGAGTCTGGAAGTATGAATGAGAGTGTGAATGTGTACGTGATCTAATGATTAAAACCCAACGAATACGAGTTAACACCTTCGATATGTTGCAAAGGAGAACGGCCGCCGATATGACCATTGTAGTTAAAGGCAAGGTACAAGTAAAGAATTTTTAAAAATGAAAGGGTACAGAGATTGCTAACAATACAGTTTTTGGACCACATTTATTACAGTTTTAATCGCCATCACAAATTTCATTTGACGAATGAATGACAGTTGTATTTCAGCAAGCAACGTGGTAAATTATCTCCTGAAAACAGACTAGCGCTGGTAATTGTAAATAACCAGCAGAGGTTGTTTTCAAATAAATTATGTCGTGTTTGCACATAGCGAAAATAATTCCGCAACAAAGAAGTACAGAAAAACCTTTCTAAAACGGGTCCACTATATGCTGGAATCTTGGAAAAAAATAGCTGAAGTACCCTATTTCGCATGAAAATTATACTCTAAGCCGGATAAAATGCTTAATTTTTCGGGAACCACTAGCGTGAATAACTTGAATGAAACCGATTACTTTATGTGTAGCAGGTTACAAGGTACGTACAGTGCGATCCATATAGATCTGAACCATTTCAATACGCCATTGCTTTTAAACCAATAATAGGACACAGGTAGAACTCTGGGAGAATATAATACACAATTGGGAGATTACAATATTTACATCTCAGAGAAAATGTTGGAAGTGTCCTCCAGCAGCATCTATACATGTTTGTACTCGTCTCACCATATTCTCTGAAGTTTTGCGGAGATTATATCGAATTTATAGGTTATGTCCAGCAAGATAATGTAAAGTGCCATACATCTAATTACACCATGGAACTTTCAACCACTGTCTTTGATAATCGAATTATCTCAAAAGGTCTGTAGCCCTCCAGATCCCCCAACCTAACTTAACCGAAGTTTTTCTTGTGTTGGTGCCTAAAACTAGAGTAAGTATACAAGAATAGAGTATAGAAGAATGGAAACATGTCGTTCCCTCCCTCCCAAAAAGCAAAGTTACAAAAGTCAGCTGGAAGGTCATGCTTTCAGTTTTCTAGGACTGTCGTGGAGTCATCCTTACAGATTACCTTGCCAAGGGTCAAACCATCATTGCCAGCTACTACTGCAATCTTCTGGACAAGTTACGAGCAGCTCTGATTAAGAAACGACGCAGTATACTCTCCAAAGTTGTTCGTCTTTTGTCTGATAATACACCAGCTCATTCACCTCAGGTTGCAGTTGACAAAACAAGTGAATGTGGCTTTGAGAACTTACAGCATCTGCCTTATTTGCCTGATCTCGCACCAAGTGACTTTTTCTTGTTCCTGTGAATGAATAATTCGTTGCGTGACGTCATTAATGAAGTGGGAGAGTGGTTTAAAGCGAATTCTGCAGACTTCTAGAGTGAAGGTATTCGGAAGGTCAAGAAACGCCGGGAAAAAGGTGTAAATCTGGATAGTGACTACGCAGAGAAGAACTAACAAACATATATCAACACAAACTCTCTATTACATTTTTATAGGCTGATAATTAAAACCTTACGACACCAACTCGTACCATTTAAGAATTTGTTTCCTTTTTTTTTTTTTTTTTTTTTTTTTTCAAAACTGGTCAGTGTTATCCAGACGTCCGGGTTACATATGTTTTACTGAACTTTAAGCAGAGATGTTTGGAACTGTTGATTGAAACTCATAATTATACATCTATATGGCCCATAGGGCAGTGGATCCGTCCCCTTCAGCTGCTATGGTGCGGGCGTTGCGGATCCATAGCACTCGTGGTACCTCTAACGTTACTAGAGGAAGCTGGAGCCGTACTGCCGAGCCCCTTCCTTAGGGGAATTGCTCGGATTGGGTTGCACTCCAGGGGGCAGTAGTTCCCGATACCCGTGGGAGATTGTGTACATCTCCGGACGGGGCTAAGGGAAGCCATTAATATCCCTGCGAACTAGCCTGCATAGCTAGTAGAAGGTGTGCTAGATAAACAGGCAGCCCTACCGAGGTCATATCGGTAGCCTTCCCATTTTGGATTTGGCGCGCGTAAGTGGCGTATCCACTTCCATCCCGTCTTGTGTCCATCGAACCTGATGGAGGGCTTGTTAGTCTCTAGGTCTTGCCCTATGGAAAGCCCCACGGAGGCGCCGGGCGCCCTTCGAGGACAGCTCGGTAACTCGCCAGTCATCAGAGGGGGGGGGTGGGAGGTCAGTCTTCACTCTGTGTGGACTGCCGTGGTAGATACCGTTTAATAAAAAAATACAATGACGTCATTGAACTGCATATAACTTCCCTGCTATGGTACATATATTTTGTCTGTGGGTTCGTAGAATTAAAAGTCCAAATTGAAGAAATTCAAAATGTTCTTTATTTCCGTAGAAATACACTTTAGTCAACCCTTACAGTAGGAGAATTGCGTAACATAGACAAATACAATACGTAAGGTCGTGTATCACAAACAAAAGAGTTACACGATTATCAAATTCCATTTCCACTCCCTCTCAACTAACCCCGGCTTCCTTTTCATAGCACTTCTCATTTTTCTAGACATTTCCGGAATGTTCTGTAACAAACAAGACATCGAACTTTCCAGTGCGCTATCTGTTTCGGCAAGCTTTTATCCCGCCGCCGCCGGCACTGCCACCGCCACCGCCACAGGCCACCGCCACCGCCACCGGGGGTTAAGGGCTTATTTCGCTCATGGGTTTATTTCGACCAATGGCTGTTTCGGGGTTGTACCCTTTTCAGCCTTGACTTTATTTTGGGGTTGGGGGATGATGCAGGATTTCTATGTTGGAAGCACAATTCTTTCTCTTCTCGTGTGAGTTTTTGCGGCTATCAGTTTCCTGTGGTCACCAACTGTATCATCTTATTGTAAATAAGAGTCACGAGATCTCTCGTTTTCAGTTTTGGTTAAGAGTGAAATACATACAATTTTGGAGACGTCAAATTTTGTAACAAATAATTTAATTGTATTATCAGGATAACATATTACTTGAACTTTCTTTCCTAGACAATCATTGCAGGTTACTTCCAGCATATCGAAAAATTCTTACTTATTTAATTCTTACTTCTTCTTTCTCTAGCAACCATTCATCATTTGTTTATATTCTCCTTACATGGCCCACTAATACTCAGATCAGAAAACAAAACTCATTTCAAACAAAAACCTCCCGTTACATGGAAACCTGCTTTTTTTCTATTTTGTTGCTTTGTTTATTTATATTTCCATATGTTAATAATTTGTAATGTGTAATTGTCAATTGCTAATTGTAATACGTTCTCTTTTCACAGTTTTTTTATATTTTATGTATTTTTTATTATTATTGTGAATTTGTGGGTTCGTAGAATTAAAAGTTCAGTTGCACAAACTCAAAGTGTTCTTTATTTCCGCTGAATTACAGTTGGAACACTTGACGATTACATAGAACTACGTAGCGCACACAATTACAATCCACCAGTTCGTCTGTCACAGGTCCCCTCCACACTCAAAGTTACATACAACTCCTCTGATGCACACACGCTATCTACCAGTCCGTTCGCTAGCACTGCGCTGTTCACGGCTGCTTGCCAACAACTGAACTGACTCGTCCACTGCATCCCTTGTATAAGAAGATCCCTATTTCTGGAAGCTTCGCGGCCTCGGAACATCATACCGATTGTTCCAGACATCAGGGGTGTAACAGTACTTTTTGGTTGTGTTTGAGGTATGAAAGGTTTATAAATTTATAAGGGCTGGTTATGTAAATGTATTTAATAATTTAAATATATAAAAATGTATGTAGTTGTGTGATTGGCCGAAGTAGTAGTGGTGTGACGTGGTATGACGTGATGTGGTGACGTGCCAGTGGATCGGCCAGTCACAAAATAAAGTGGAAGTAAATATAGTGACGGGAAAATCAATAGTCTTGAAAAAAGTGTTATAATCTTCAGTCGTGTTTCACAGCGATGAAAGATGATGCGGTGAATATAATTGTAAAGGAAAGTTAACAACCTTCAAGAAGTGTTATTCGATATTTGTAATAGAAACGAGTGAATCGTAGTTCATATTATACAGTTAAATGATATATTACGAAATCGGGGTCATATAAATTTTATTTCTGTCACCAAAAATCCACATCCACACCTGAGAAAAGATCTCATGACTCTTATTTAAGCAAAACTCGACCTGGATCTTTTAAAAAGTTGGCGTTCTTCCTATCTGCTGCGAGTGGAGAACAAATATATTCCTGTTACAGGGGAAGGGGAAAGAGACGGCTAGTGGTGCTTTCCAACCATTCCCTCAGTGAACGCTACAAGATAAATAGGTAGGTCTGGCCTGAATACCTCCTGTCGCCCACCCAGCTACCAGTCGGTTATGCCTTCCGATAATTGGGTGACATTATTTTTTTATGTTTTTGTAGTAGCTTTGTTGTACTTGTGTTTGGTACGTTTTTCCTTTATGCAGTAGTAATTTTTGCTATATATAATGTATGTGATATATGTACAATTACTTTGATATGTGCTGGATCACAATGGTCAGTTGCTAAGCTAATAGTATCCTGGGATGTTCTTATAATCTCCGCGCTGCACTATCTGTCTCTTATCTCCGCACTGCACTATCTGTCCCTTATCTCCGCGCTGCATTTTCTGTCTCTTCGTGTGCGTCAGGCGCGACTCCTCTCAACAATGCGGTCGCTGACAATATCCTGTCATTTTGTTTCTCTCTATTAAAACGCTACTGGAGGAAGAACTCAAGGTTTTCCATAAAAATTGAACAGACCAATGTTTTGTATAACATGGATTGTTATTCTAAACATATTTTCGAGCATTCTAAGTCAAAGGTGTCCATTTTAAGTACGTACATATGAAAGGTTTTAGAACTTCATGGCCTCTGAAAGCAAGAAACGTTTACCTTAGAGTTATTACGGCCTGACCAAGAAAACTGAACCCGTTATCCACAAAGATAAAGTACATACACTCATTTCTATCATGCGTAAACAAACGAACGGATAAAGTTTAGAAGGCTTTTCTGCTTTTCAACTCAGCGCAAAGGATTATAGCCGTGGGCTAAATTCTCAAAGCTCATAACACCTACATATACCACAATATCTCTCAAAGAGCGAGAATATATTTTAAAATCATGGATTGTGCGAAAACAAAACTTTTTTTTTCTTCCACCTGTTGAACTTCCTTGTAACGAGAAATAACAAAACACGGGCTTTGGCGCGTAGCTGGAATGCCTCAGGGCGTACAGACACTACTTTTCCTTTTTACGGCGTAAAACGAACCGCATATTAGTTACGTTTTATTATCACTGTTTCTACATGCACGTACAGACGAGTAACAAGTATGAAATGTGATTTACCCTGCTCTCTTTCCGGAAAACAAAAGCTATTTGAATTACACCTAAAACACATATTCTGCTGTCAACCATAGATTATCTACTATTAAACAAATTGTTAGAAATTATAGCTAAATATATTACAGATATAATGAGAAAATGAAAATACAATATAGGTTAAATGATATTCAAATGTTTTGTTATGATGGTTAAGGGTATGTATGACTGAAATTTTCAAACTCTGAACTAATATTCCTAGCTTTTTCAAATTTACACTATAAGTGTAGTATAATGTAAACATGTTACAACCTAAATTTAAACCATTTTTCTCCAGCAGTTTAGAAATTATGATAAATTTTGTATGTTTTTTGTTACGTCACTAAAAAACTCCCTTGCGACAAAATATTTTGAATTTTGGTCTAATATTTTAACCCTATGTTCATAATACACATACTTTTTGAAATTGCTCTGGGTTTTTCTGTGTCTGCTTTAGTTTAGGTTACAAAATTTTTTTAATTTACAAATATTCTTTTTTTGTCTAAAAAACTGTAAGTTTTGTGTTTGAAAATTAAAAATATATGCTTGTATACATTTCACAATAAAACCTAGGGCAATTTCCATTCCTCATGATATTCTGAACCTGTGTAGGAAATTTCATAAATGTAGTACAAAAACTGCATCGCAAGGAGCATTTTAGAGGAAGAAAAATGCTGAAAATATGAACATTGAGAAAACAGCGATTAAAGATTTGATTGCATAACTCACATTAAAATCCACCAGGCTGATAGGTTGGACCCTCAGATTTCTTTTTCCTCTCTTCTGTTGCTGCTTTTTCCACCTTTTTCTTCTTTAGATGTTGCTTTTCTTCTGCACAACTTCGCTTCTTGCTTTGCGAATGTGGATGTAGGCAAAAGAGGGCGTGACTGACAGAGTTTAAAGGCCACCGACATTTAAATAAGCATTTAAAATGGCGTTCGGAGGCAAATTATGCATTTTTCACTTTCGGGAATGTCTAAATTATTTTATAGAATTAAAATAAAAAAAAGTCGTTATTTTCACGATTTTCATGAAATTTCAGTCATACATACCCTTAAGGGAGAAATCAAATGAATAACGTGTTCCCTTTTTGTCAGCCTTAGCTGTCAGAATAGCGGATCAGCCCTGAAGAAAATACATTTTTAAGCTTAATGAAATATGTGAACAATATAATCCATATGAAAATTTCATTTATGAAAACAGAGGCAATGACATGCTTTTAGGAAAATAACCGATTAGCTTAAAAGCAGTTGTAAAATATTCGAGCCATTTTAGCTATTTGAGAAGTGATGTTGGTTATGATAAGGAATATTAATTGGACAATAGCATTTGCAAATTTTAAAGGGTGTATGGAACAATCAATTGGTCATTTAGAAACAAAATTAAAACTTTACAAAATTTTACTGTACCTTTACTAGTGTACGGAAGAGAAGTTGAATTCTGAGGTAGAAAAAAGTGGGAGAGAACATAAGGCGCGACTAGACTGTAGATGTTCCATCGCTACTAGCCAATTCGGTGCGAGCAACGTTGTACAGTTAAGCATGTATACTGGCTCACTTTGCCGTACTATACGGTGAATTTCTTTGCGCGCTGTAAATTTACTCGTTAAAGAATTATTTTGTTTTTCCCATGTTACAGAGCTACTTTTTCTGAGGATTACTGTATAAACCGCAACTTTGTGGCGCATCTGGTTTCGGAGATATGGAAAGATAAGTCACCTGACTAAAATTTAAAAAGCTCATACTTTTGTTTATCCATATTTATTGAACCCTATTTTACACAGTGTTATATTAGGGTTAGAGTTGATACATAAATTTTAACAAAACTATTTTAAAAACTAGAAGGAAAGCATGATGTTTTAATCTAATGCATATTATTTTAAACTATTTCAAACGTTTAAACACTGAGTTTATAAACATCATGAAGTACTTATACTCTTTTGGCTTCATTAGCGAAGATGTGAGCGGAGCAGAAAATTCAGTTCCTAGAGAGTCTAGCTTGAATATTAATTCTTGTCTTTCTCTCCAGAAAATGGGACAACAGAAAAGGAGATGAACCACAGTTTGAAATTCTTCACCACACATGCACTCGGGGTTGAATGTTAAGTGAAAGCGTGATAAGTATTCATCAAATTTAACATGTCCACTTAAAAATTGTGTCAAAACAAAATTTGGTACAAGAGTTTCACATTTTCTTTTGTCATATACACTAGGAGAAATATTGTTTTTGTTAAACTTCCATTTGGAGTTGTTGGCCATTGTTGGATCCATTCTTCAAGAATATGTTGATGTATTATTCTCCTTACATTAGAAATAGGACATAAAGAGTATGTCACAGGAAGATTGGATTCTGCAGCAATCAGCTCTCTCGTTACCTAAAATTCCACTGTGTCTTTTAAGCGTTCCCTTGCAAATATGTCCTGGATGGTTTTGAAGCAAGGTTCTGATTTCACGTGCTAGTGAATTTAAATTGTATTTATCATTAATAGCGAGTAGAGCTGATTGTGAATCACGTTCCCATTAACAGTACACCATTTTATAGCTTCTTTAATTGCTATGGGCTCCGACTGGAATACAGAACATTCAGGTGACAATTTAAACATGGAGTGAGTTAGCTCCCTTTGGTTTTTGTAAACAACAAAAGCACATCCTACTGCAGATATATTATCTTCAAGACTTTTTCATTTAAAAAAAATCATTAACTGTCAGTGAAGAAAGGAACACACGAGTTATGCTGCAGTTGCATTTTGTACCCTACATTCAGTAAACTGGTGATCTTTTAAGGAAATACACGTGCTTTTCAAAGTTAGTAAATATATCGCTTAGCAAGTGGTGCTTCTAGTAATAACTGCGACACAACTCATGAGATTAAACATAAGCAGGCTACAAGTATTCTTGTTAATATGTATTCCTTTTTCAAAAGACATTTTCGGAAGTACAAATTCCGTACAGACTTAATAATTTATTGCACAAGTTTGTCACGTGAGTGCTCATTCTGTGACGAACATTGTTAAAGAAGGCAAACACTTTTCCATATTAGAATTTTAATTCTCCAGGGAAGCATCGAGCAGCTAAAAACATGCTTCCAACTTAGACAATTTTGAAAAGCGTGTTTCACGTAGAATAATTTATGATTTATATGAAAAGGATGGATATCCAACTGCCAAAAGTCTGAGCAATTTAATGAGGGGGAAAATAGAATATATGGATGCCGCATCTTCTATTCAATATATTCGAAATCTCCTGGTTTCAAATACAGGAGAGCCAATGGTCGCAAATTTCTGCTTGTAAAAAGCATGCACATGCACAATGGGCCTTCAAGTGGACAGATGTTTAGATTGGAAAGCTTACATAAATTATATCTTACCTAAACTCAGCTCTGGCTGTTATGCTATCCGAGAGCTGGTTAATATGAGTTCTATTGACACACTTAAATTAGTATATTGTGCATACTTTAACTCTATTATGAAATATGGAATATTATTTTGGGGCAACTCAGTAGAAAGTAAAGACATATTTCTTATGCAAAAGAGGGTTATAAGAATCATTACTAACGCCCACAACAGATGCTCCTGTAAAGATCTTTTTACAAGATTGAAGATATTGTAACGAGAGCGCTGGAACACCCTGTGAAGCAGCTGAAAGCGGGAGACAGGGAAGGTTCGGTTAGCCACGCCCTCGCCTCGTTTGTCTTATAGTGGTGACAGGGACGACTGGGGAAAGAAGCATAATTGTGCGGTCTGTTTCTCCTTCACCTGTGTTCCAGAAATTACGGGATCGTTCACCATCTGGAAACGTCGAGAAAACGGCGAGATGCCCATAAAAAGGGCTGCAGCTAGTCAGTCAGTGAGTTGGTTGGTTAGTGTGGAGTGAGGACAGCTCTTGGTGTAAGAAGGCAGTGTTAGTCAGTGACGTGTTAACGAACGAAAGGGTTGTGCAACGGAAGACTGTACGAACTGTGTATGAGTATCGGAGTTTGTGTAATCGCGAGTACAAGGAAGTTGTAACGGACGAACTGGTGAATTGTAATTGTTGCAGCACGTAATTCTGTGTAATTGGCAAGAGTTTAACTGTAAGTCGGTGGAAATAAAGAACATTTTTGAGTGGTGTAATTGGACTTTTCATTTCACGAACCCACAAAGTTACACTGGTGTCAGGAAGCGGGAAAACAACATAACATCACCGAACATTACAACCATGGAGGCAGCATTAGAAAAGATTTTAGCGGAACTGAAAGAAATGAAGACGGCAACTGAAAACCTCGCTGCAAGAACAGAAGCGGCAAATGACAACCTGGCCGCGGAAGTGAAACAAATAAAGAGCGAGTTAACCACAGAAATGAGAGCAGCGAACGGCAGTCTGGCCACGGAAATGAAGGCGGCGAACGAGGCTCTCGCCGCAAAGTTTGAGGAACGGTTGGCTGGCGTAAGGGATGACGTCGCGAACCTGGGCAAACGGAAGGATCAAGTAGACGACCGCCTTAATGATTTAGAGGAAAAGGCCGACAACATCGCAAAACCCCTCACCCGCCTGACGGAGGATAACCGGCCTTATGTGTGGACGGAGGACGCCGAAGACGACTTCCAGCACCCGAAGGGGACCCTGTGCAGTGCTTTAATTTTGGGTTTCCCACAACCGGGTGGCGCCTTCATTGTGGACACCGACGCCAGCGACCATTGCATTGGAGGTGTCCTATCGCAGATCCAGGACGGCCACGAGCGCACAAGAGTGGAAGAGGAGGAGTGTGCCGCAGCAGTCCGAGTAGTTGTGGCAGTGCCTGCTGAAGGCTGGGATAGCGCAGGCCTGAGGAGGGAGCAGCTGGCGGACGCAGACTTGGGGCCACTCTTGAGGGAAGTGGACGCAGGGACGAGACCAACCTGGGAGGACATCGCACCGAGGAGCGCCACCTACAAGTCGCACTGGGCCCGATGGGACTCGTTGAAGACCAGAGAGGGCGTGCTGTTCCGGGTATGGGAGTCACCCGATGGGAAGGCGCAGAGAGAACAGTTGGTACTTCCCCGGAGCAAGGTCCCGGAAGTCTTGGAGGAAGTGCACGCCGGTACTTCAGGAGGACACCTGGGAGCGAACCGTATGATTCACAAACTACGGCAGCGCTACTTCTGGCTGAGACTCCGAGCAGATGCTGGTGGTACACCTGGACCGCCTCGCACGCTGCGATGGGGCTGTTCGGGGCGAACAGCTTTGAGAAGGGAGCAGTGTAACGAGATCGCTGGAACACCCTGTGAAGCAGCTGAAAGCGGGAGACAGGGAAGGTTCGGTTAGCCACGCCCTCGCCTCGTTTGTCTTATAGTGGTGACAGGGACGACTGGGGAAAGAAGCATAATTGTGCGGTCTGTTTCTCCTTCACCTGTGTTCCAGAAATTACGGGATCGTTCACCATCTGGAAACGTCGAGAAAACGGCGAGATGCCCATAAAAAGGGCTGCAGCTAGTCAGTCAGTGAGTTGGTTGGTTAGTGTGGAGTGAGGACAGCTCTTGGTCTAAGAAGGCAGTGTTAGTCAGTGACGTGTTAATGAACGAAAGGGTTGTGCAACGGAAGACTGTACGAACTGTGTATGAGTATCGGAGTTTGTGTAATCGCGAGTACAAGGAAGTTGTAACGGACGAACTGGTGAATTGTAATTGTTGCAGCACGTAATTCTGTGTAATTGGCAAGAGTTTAACTGTAAGTCGGTGGAAATAAAGAACATTTTTGAGTGGTGTAATTGGACTTTTCATTTCACGAACCCACAAAGTTACACTGGTGTCAGGAAGCGGGAAAACAACATAACATCACCGAACATTACAACCATGGAGGCAGCATTAGAAAAGATTTTAGCGGAACTGAATGAAATGAAGACGGCAACTGAAAACCTCGCTGCAAAAACAGAAGCGGCAAATGACAACCTGGCCGCGGAAGTGAAACAAATAAAGAGCGAGTTAACCACAGAAATGAGAGCAGCGAACGGCAGTCTGGCCACGGAAATGAAGGCGGCGAACGAGGCTCTCGCCGCAAAGTTTGAGGAACGGTTGGCCGGCGTAAGGGATGACGTCGCGAACCTGGGCAAACGGAAGGATCAAGTAGACGACCGCCTTAATGATTTAGAGGAAAAGGCCGACAACATCGCAAAACCCCTCACCCGCCTGACGGAGGATAACCGGCCTTATGTGTGGACGGAGGACGCCGAAGACGACTTCCAGCAAGCGAAGGGGACCCTGTGCAGTGCTTTAATTTTGGGTTTCCCACAACCGGGTGGCGCCTTCATTGTGGACACCGACGCCAGCGACCATTGCATTGGAGGTGTCCTATCGCAGATCCAGGACGGCCACGAGGGCACAAGAGTGGAAGAGGAGGAGCGTGCCGCAGCAGTCCGAGTAGTTGTGGCAGTGCCTGCTGAAGGCTGGGATAGCGCAGGCCTGAGGAGGGAGCAGCTGGCGGACGCAGACTTGGGGCCACTCTTGAGGGAAGTGGACGCAGGGACGAGACCAACCTGGGAGGACATCGCACCGAGGAGCGCCACCTACAAGTCGCACTGGGCCCGATGGGACTCGTTGAAGACCAGAGAGGGCGTGCTGTTCCGGGTATGGGAGTCACCCGATGGGAAGGCGCAGAGAGAACAGTTGGTACTTCCCCGGAGCAAGGTCCCGGAAGTCTTGGAGGAAGTGCACGCCGGTACTTCAGGAGGACACCTGGGAGCGAACCGTATGATTCACAAACTACGGCAGCGCTACTTCTGGCTGAGACTCCGAGCAGATGCTGGTGGTACACCTGGACCGCCTCGCACGCTGCGATGGGGCTGTTCGGGGCGAACAGCTTTGAGAAGGGAGCAGTGTAACGAGATCGCTGGAACACCCTGTGAAGCAGCTGAAAGCGGGAGACAGAGAAGGTTCGGTTAGCCACGCCCTCGCCTCGTTTGTCTTATAGTGGTGACAGGGACGACTGGGGAAAGAAGCATAATTGTGCGGTCTGTTTCTCCTTCACCTGTGTTCCAGAAATTACGGGATCGTTCACCATCTGGAAACGTCGAGAAAACGGCGAGATGCCCATAAAAAGGGCTGCAGCTAGTCAGTCAGTGAGTTGGTTAGTTAGTGTGGAGTGAGGACAGCTCTTGGTGTAAGAAGGCAGTGTTAGTCAGTGACGTGTTAATGAACGAAAGGGTTGTGCAACGGAAGACTGTACGAACTGTGTATGAGTATCGGAGTTTGTGTAATCGCGAGTACAAGGAAGTTGTAACGGACGAACTGGTGAATTGTAATTGTTGCAGCACGTAATTCTGTGTAATTGGCAAGAGTTTAACTGTAAGTCGGTGGAAATAAAGAACATTTTTGAGTGGTGTAATTGGACTTTTCATTTCACGAACCCACAAAGTTACAATATTAACGCTTCCTTGCATGTATATATTCTCGATCCTAAAATTCTTTGTACGCAATCGTGCCTTATTTGCAACAAATAATGTAATTCACAAAATAAACACTAGAGAAAAGTATAATATCCATTATCCCAGTGCTGAACTTTCTTACTTCCAGAAAGGTGTGCATTATGGAACTATCAAAATATTTGGCGCACTTCATAATGTTCTTAAAGAAAAAGTTGATAATTTCAGTGCTTTTAAAAAAGCTGTTAGAGAGTACCTTTGCTCAAAATCTTTTTATTCTGTACAAGATTATCTGAATAACAAATTCTCCTGATAATGCTTCTGTAGCTCTATAAGTAGTATCTAACTATTCCAATGACAAATCATTACTTATAAATATTTGATGCAAGCTGAAAGTTTATTTTTAATGTATATGTATTTAATAAATAACAAGAATGGTATCCATTGCAAAAAGGTTGAGACGTACTGGCATAGGCCAAGTGAAAGCTGGTTTAAAAAGTGTTTCATTTTGTATCATATATAATTATCCCTGCTTTGTTTTCCATATTGTTGTTCATATTGCCTGTATGCTATAATATGTGTCTTATGTTAACTTTTGTACATATATATGCTATTAAACTTTATACCTCTGGACATGTTCAATGTTCACAGCGTTCTCTGACTACAAGTGAACCTACTGAACGCAAATCAATCTAATCTAATCAATGCGCATTAGTGCATGAGGTTCATGGTGTAAAATGCTTCATAAATATACATTCATATCTTGCGTATCCATCAAGAACTTTACCGAAAAATTGGTTTAAAATCTATTACAGAGAGTATACAAATGTTGCATCATTAAAATCGAAACTATATTCACAAATTGTTGAAATGTTACTATTTTGTTTCACTGTAGCAAACACCTTTCTTCGTATAACACATCTAATTTGAATCATTTTGTTTTGTATGTATATGAACAATAGCTACGTAAGTCAACTGTTCCCCAGTTCAAGGTTTTAAGATTCAGATTATGTGATAATCGTTGTATATGTTCTCACACACATGCTGAAATATTAAGTGAACTTCTCTGTCAGTATCTGTATCACTGTACATCTCAGCTTCTGTATAATACTTGCTAGGTTGAGACGAGGACAGCTATCTTCCACGCTCATGCGCAAAAGAACCTTTGTACGTCGTGTAACATTTGCCCCGTGCTTGTCCAAGGCTTTTTATTGACTAAGAATAACAAAAAGTTAGAACGCCTTTGGTCCTGACCAAGTTAGTTGGAGGATAGTCTACACCAAAGTGATAACTCCCGCAGTTTCCAATTATTGAACGGAGAAGATCATGTATACAAAATTCACAAACTTAGAGCCAAAACCGGACTCCAATCCATCTATCAGATATTGTACAAATACGTTTTCTCAGGTCACATTTCAAATTGTTCGCTGATTTTAATGTAATACAAGTTCCACCAATATTGCTTTCATTACAAATAAGACTCAAGTACATTTTTAGAAACAATATCCGTCCAAGTCCAAGTCCAAGTCCAAGTCGAATACTGACAGGCTGTTAACAGCCAGAAGGTTTTTGCTGCGTACCCACCCAGGTTTTGGGTCTGACCGCAGGTTGATAATTTTGATGTTTGTAGGATGGTGTGATATTTTTTGTTGAAGAAAATTTTGTTGAGGTAGCTTTTTGCTCCTCTTTAATTTTGTACAGGATGCCAAACCGCTTTTTTGTTTACACCCTGGTGTTTTATTTTTCTAAAATGGGGTAAATTTAGTAGCCAAACAGCTCTTTTGGAGATTTGTAATTTAGCTTGTGCTGCTGTAAGGATTAACTCCTTTGTTACCTCGGATGCCCGCAAGCCATACGGGGTACCCAGTAAAGCCTGAATCGGCGGCTCGCAGCGTCGTAGTCTCCTAGAGACCGAACCAGGGCGCTTCTATGAGCTGGAATTTTATCGTAAAATTTTGTTGCCCGGCGTCTAATTTCGTCCTCCACGTATGGGAGAAGAGAAGCTTCGTGAAGTAACCTCACGGGAAAAGAACGGCCCACAGAATAGATGGATCGGAGTCCTCTATTCTGTGCACGCTGAAGGTGTGCTATCCAGCTATCGGCAGCCATGCCCCAGATTTCACAGGCGTACAACATAGGTGGGATTATCAGCGCTCGAAAGAGATGTAGCTTTAAGCGGACTGGCATCGAGCGAGAACCCAGCATTGGGTACAGAGAGGCAATAGCCCCCTGCACCCGTGCCGATAGTTCCCTGATGTGTCCGCGGAAAGTTAGGCCTCTATCAAGTTGAACGCCCAGGTACTTGATGGAATTAGTCCACTCTATCCTTCGGCCTCTAAAGTGGAAGTTTGGTCGGTCAGCGGGGATGTGGCGCCTTGTAAAAAGAATGGCGTGGCTTTTGTCCGGATTTACGGACATCCGCCAACGCCTGCACCACTCTTGTGTGAGACGGAGGTGTCTCTGAATTGGGTTGAAGGCTCTGAGTATATGTCTGTTTTTGCAGAACAACAACACGTCGTCAGCATATTGTGCCATTTCGACCTGTGGTTGAGTTGGAAAATCTGCCATGAAAACACTAAATAGTGTGGGGGATAGTACAGAGCCTTCGGGGACTCCGCCTCTCACGGGTCTCAGTGTAGATGTTTTCCCCGCTACTGTGACTTTAAATGATCTGTGCCTGAGAAAGCTGTGTAGGATGTTGATTAGCTGTGTAGGTAGCCCCAGTTGGATAAGTTTGAAGATCAGACCGGCATGCCATGTCGTGGAGAAGGCCTTTTCGACATCCAAAGATACCACTGCCGTGAAGGCGCGTTCCTGGAAACCCAGGGCCGCTGTCTCCACCACACGTAGCAGCTGTTGGGTAGTCGAGTGCCCAGGACGAAATCCGAACTGGTGGTCAGGAATAGCTTGAACATCTCCCAAGATGGGAGTCGTTCGGGTTAGGATTAACCTTCGAGAGGGTTGCCAAACCAAGTGTATATATATACGTTTCAGAAACCTTCCTTTCTGACAATCAATTATTTATACATTCCCCAGTTTCTGAATATACATTACAGCAAAATATCTCTTTATATTCAATAAAAGGTAAATAAATCTAAGCTACACCTTATGCACATAATTAGAATTTCTAATAAAACTTCTTAGACAATTACAAATTATTTTCTGCGTGATAAGATATGACGGGTGCTGCCATCTATACACAGCAGGATGTTACATCCTTTTAAACAATCTTCGCTCCTACCAGATAATCAATTTAATTAAAAGGACGTGCTCTTAAAATATATGTTTATAAGAAAGGATATTTGATTTAACTTGAGTTACTACTTAGTAATTAACAGTGCGAGTTAAGTTCAATATTATTTCCTATTAATATTATTAGTCCATCATATACGGCTAGTGAGGAGAAATGATTAATTTCCATCAATTAACTAAAATAATGAGTGAAATGATGAAGCCTGGGACTTAAGTACGTACGATAGTAAGTCGCCACAAACGGTGCATATCGGATCAGAGAGCCCCTATTGGTTTACTGGGGAAATATACGAGGCAACTGGAGAATTTAATGTCAGAATGCCACGTTGACTATGGTAGCTCTAAGGTTAAGAGCGACTGGACGGAAACCAGCTGATCCGTGGTTCAAATCCCGTCTATGGCATTGAATTTTTCATGTTGACTCTATCCATCAAATTTGTTAGCCTATATAACGCTAGTGTGGAGAAATGATTAATTTCCATCAATTAACAAAAATTTTACATGGTATTTGCCTTTTTCACTTTTCAAGTTGTAACATAATTTGTGGCTATACTATTTATAAGACTGAAGAAATTCAACTAAATAAGAAGAACACATTTCACTACACAAAATAATAAATACTGTGTTTTAACAAGATATAGATACTCTGTGTAAAACGTTTCAGCTTTGCGGGTTACCAGTTGCGCGATGTCATCCATTTCGTAGAGAATCTCTGGGACTTTACCCACAAAATTCAAGATACACTTTTTAGAAAGTTAACAGTACGATTTTGTTATTCATTAATTCACTATTCTGTTAAAAGTATAAAATCTTTCGCTCAGTAGTCAACAATTTCTTAATAAGCTGATTAGGCCAACTTCGGTTTCTCAGGAATGTGTCCATCAGCTCACTCCAGAAGGCCGTGAATCCATGTTTAATATTTGTAATTCGTAATTTATTTCTCATCCTTCCCTTTACATCATAAAATGAAAATACAAAATCAAGATTACCATTATAAAATACGTACTGGAAAATCCATATATTCCTATATCTTGGAAACCCTAGAATGTTGCTTGCCATGGAATAATAATTCGGTTCCCATACACCTAAAACTAGATTTTTGTGTATTGGAGGCAATCTACTCCTTTTAAATCATTTTGCCATTTCATTTATCCTAGTCTACATTTTTCTCATAATTGGTCATAGCCGTCTCTCTTTAAATTTCCCTATATAATTCCCTATATTTCTCCTGTTCTTTACCCCTTTTACGGACAAAATTTTTCTAATTACTTCTTCGCCCCCCAAATTGTCCCATTTACGTAGCCAGGCCTGCTCTCTCCATATCTTTGTTTGACTACAATATAATATACAATGGAAATGTGCATTCCCTTCCCCACACAATGGACATTTATCTAGCTCCCTCTCTTGACCTATACCTTTCTGTCCCATTTACGTAGCCAGGCCTGCTCTCTCCATATCTTTGTTTGACTACAATATAATATACAATGGAAGTCTGCATTCTCTTCTCCACATAATGGACATTTATCTAGCTCCCTTACTTGACCTATACCTTTCTGTCCCATTTACTTAGCCTGGCCAGCTGTCTCCATATCTTTGTTTGACTACAATATAATATACAATAAAAGTCTACATTCTCTTCTCCACACAATGGACATTTACCTAGCTCCCTCTCTTGACCTATACCTTTCTGTCCCATTTACGTAGCCAGGCCAGTTCTCTCCATATCTTTGTTTGACTACAATATAATATACAATAAAAGTCTGCATTCTCTTTTCCACACAATTGACATTTATCTAGCTCCCTATCTTGATCTATACCTTTCTGTCCCATTTACATAGCCAGGCCAGCTCTCTCCATATCTTTGTTTGACTACAATATAATATACAATGGAAGTCTGCATTCTCTTTTCCACACAATGGACATTTATCTAGCTCCCTATCTTGACCTATACCTTTCTGTCCCATTTACGTAGCCAGGCCTGCTCTCTCCATATCTTTGTTTGACTACAATATAATATACAATGGAAGTCTGCATTCTCTTCTCCACACAATGGACATTTATCTAGCTCCCTATTTTGACCTATACATTTCTGTACCATTTACGTAGCCAGGCCTGCTCTCTCCATAACTTTGTTTGACTACAGTATAATATACAATGGAACTGTGCATTCTCTTTTCCACACAATGGACATATATCTAGCGCCCTATCTTGACATATACCGTTCCAGTTTCTCACTCCTTTTCTCGTCCAAGCAAAACCTTCCCGCCCTAACTTTTTACCAGAGCTAGGAAGTTCGTACCGATTTCCTTGAACAGTTAAAATCGGCCAGGCATAGCTATACAACGCAGCGCTACTAGCAAGGGCAAGGTTCATCGTAGAATACAACTCATTACCAGAGCTAGGAATTTCGTACCGATTTCGTTGAGCATTGTAAGAGCGGCCAGGCGTAGCTATACCACGTAGCGCTACTAGCAAGGGCAAGGTTCATCGTAGAATACAACTCATTACCAGAGCTAGGAAGTTCGTACCGATTTCCTTGAGCAGTGTAAGAGCGGTCAGGCATGACTATACCACGCAGTGCTGCTAGCAAGGACAGGGTTAGTCGTAGAATACAACTTATTACCAGAGCTAGGAAGTTCGTACCGATTTCCTTGAGCAGTGTAAGAGCGGCCAGACATGGCTATACCACGCAGCGCTACAAGCAAGCGCAAGGTACATCGTAGAATACAACTCATTATCAGAGCTAGGAAGTTCGTACCGATTTCCTTGAGCAGTGTAAGAGCGGACAGACATGGCTATACCACGCAGCGCTACAAGCAAGCGCAAGGTACATCGTAGAATACAACTCATTACTACAAAACAGATGTAACTGCAGAACGCAGAGCACGCTGTAAGGAAGGGAGACGTTCGAATAACATCTTTTATGTGCTTGAAAGATGGGCAACTAAATTTTTGTACATCCATTGTATATTTTCTAGAAGTGTACTTATTTGTATCATTATTTCCGTCATTATTTAGATTTACATTTCAGTGCTATACTTCAGCAAACTTGTAAATGGCAGAAGCCAGATCGAAAAACTAAATTAGCTGAAACCATTGACGAATTTGCAACAGATAATCAATCAACTAAATCTTGTTTTACGGGACGTAGTATGAGGTTTCCATTTGAAAGATATAGAGGTTCATTATTGTTTTTAGTAATATGGCCGCAGAAGTGTAAATATGTGTTAAAACTCCTGCTTTGGCATTTTGTCTAGTAAGTCTTCAGAGATTTAAGAAATTAGTTTTACAATTTGGATATTATCTTACATTCGATCAGGAAATGTTAAAATCCGCGTTATAATTGCTTGGGAGTTGTCACAATGTGCCTATTTAAATAATGAATTTACGAATGTTTCATAAGTCACTTTTTTCCTTGGTGCAGTCAGTTTCAATGTTTCTCTGCTCGGAGTTTCATATCTATTACTTGTTTGGATGCCGGGAGAGGGTCGGCCGTAACCTGTATAGGCAATGGGAGCGGTATGAACTTCCTAGCACTGCTTAATACATATGTTTATACAGTCTTCCCTCCCCCAGGTTGTTTTCATTTCTCTAAATAACCTAAGTGAGCTTATGTCACTTGTACTGGCAAAAATGTCTTGTCTGTCAATATCTTCTAATCTTAACATCTTTCGAGAAGCCTCTATAGCCATACTCTGCATTTATCCAGGAATGACCCATACCTATATGCTTCAACACGTCATTCATTTTATGTGCCCAAGATCCTCCCTAGTTACTTCTCCTTTCAATATGACAACATTCTTTATTATATTGCCAATTTCCATGTTAGCGATTCTGTATAAATATTCCATTTTCCTTGACAAGATTTTAATTTTAGTAGAATGTCTGCCCAGTTTCAGCTCTGCTGCCCCGGTATATAATCCCAATATATATTTACAAAAGTATGTATGCATTCTATCTCTCTCTAAGCCTTATCTATTCCCCATACCTCTGATCCATGTTAGATTCTATTTTCTACTACTGCCGTATAAATTCTCCCCAACCATTTGACATTTTTATCTTGCAGCTTACTGTAGCATGATATTTTCACCCTCATAGCCAGTTTACCATTTGCCACAGGCATCTCTTTTTGTTCTTTTCATCTACCATCTCAACTCAACTTTGTCCCCAAATAGTCAGTTCTTCTTACCGCCTCTGTTTCTCTTCTATTAGCCTCCCATTTCTCACCCTTAATCAACCTGTATCCTTTTTTGAAGACCATAATCCTTGTGTTGTTTTCATTCATTTTCAAACCCCATTTATTGTAATAAGAATTGGCTACCTCGATTGCTTTTCTCAGCCTCCATTCGTAATGGACCCAAAACTTGTACAAAATGCCGGGTCACTGCTCAAAAGTTGAGTAAGTTTGAAGATGTGGAAACGTAGAGTCAGAATGAAAAATTCAATGCCATAACCGGGATTTGAACCACGGAACTTCTGCTTTCCGTCCAGCTACTCTACCACTGAGCTACTATGGCCTACGAGTCGATATGACATTAAATTCTCCAACTGACACGTATTTTCCCGGTAAACCACATAGGAGTTCTCAAAACTTTGAGAACGTTTCCACAATTTAGCCTACACACGGCCAGTGTGAAAGAACAATTAATTTCCATAGGTTTGAAGACAGTTATAAACTATTATAGAATAGAATATTTAAGTTAATTTCCGCTTTTATTATATCTATTGCCCCCTTATGTAGATATTGCTTTTATAACTACAAAATTAATAACAGTTTTCTTTTGAAGTGACAGTTCTTCACAGTTATTAGGGTGATCATTTGGCAATTTCATTTAAATACCAGTTAAGTTACTTTTATAAATGTAAATGGCACTCCATAATACTCTCCTGTGATCTCCATCTGCATAGATTAAGTGATAAAGCAAAACCAAAAACAATTTTGTCATATAAACCAAGAGGACGACGTGACCTGGACGACTAAGGTAGAGACGGGATGAGTTGGGAACAGGCCACTTGGCCTAAACTATGAAAAAATATGAAGATTAAAGTAATTTTAATATTCAACATCTACCAGCAAAATAAGTGTTAATTTTTTTGCGTGTATTTTCTCTGTTAAATGCACGTCAGCTAATTCTGATTCGCTACTCGGAAATGAAACCAATGATTTGGGCTGGTAATTTTTAGCAGCACCTCCCCAACCCCTGGGCAGTAGTTACCCTAACCATCTGAGACTACTCGACGGTTTCACCCTGGCTAATAGAGCCGCCCTCCGTTTTATGCTGTTTGTACTGTACACATCATATCTTTTAGGGGATGGGAGTATACGCTTGTAACCATATACAAATGTTGCTACCCCTCGGCGAGGCTTTTAAAATACATAGGCTCTCTGTTTCTACAGTGTAATTAGGCCCAGTTAGTTACTACATTGTTTACAATGCAAGCAGCCGTAAATAGGGCGTGTTTTGCTTAATAAGCTGAAGAGGGAAAAAAATAAGGCTTTTAAAAACTGAAATTTCACATAAAGAAGATGGCTAATTTTAAACTGGTTATAAAAACCTTATTTGTAACTGAAACCGCTCTAGAGATTCAGGTGATTCTACAATAATTTCAGGGCCGTTATTTTGCTATCGATGTTATGGTCATCACTATAAATATCTGCATTACCATGGTGATAGAACCACAGTATAACAACAGTCACTTGTTTAGAAACAAAGCCGATATAGACAAATGAACCAACTACCCAGATATTCCAATCAGGAATGAAGTACAGTTTTAAAATTATGTCATTGAACGTGGTATTATGATAAAACATGTCACAAACTTTCAATTTCACCCTATTAAAAATATATGTGCTTGTTAGTTCTTCTCAACGTAGTCAGTGTTTCTTGACCTTTTCAATGTCTTGATTGTAGAAGTCTACAAAAATCGCTTTAAACCACACTTTAACTTCACTAATGACGTCATTTCTGTTGTCAAATCTGCGACCACGCAACGTATTCTTCATTTCCTGGAACAATAAAATCAAGATCAGGCGAATAAGGTGCATGCTATAAGGCCTCAAAGCTACATTCACTAGTTTTGTCTACTACAACTTGAGATGAATGAGCTGGTACATTGTCAGACAGAAGTCGAACAACTTTGGAGAGTATACCGCGTCGTTTGTTAATCAGAGCTGCCCGTAACTTGTCCAGAAGATTGCAGTAGTATCTACCAGTGATGCTTTGACACTTGGCAAGATAATCTGTAAGGACCACTCCACGACAGTCCCATAAAATTTAAAGCGTGACCTTCAAAGCTGACTTTTGCACATTTGCTGGAAAACACAATTTTTCCATTTCATGTTCATGGTGTTTGTCTCTGCATCATACTAATAGATCCAGGATTCATCCATGGGTACGAGATGACCAAGAAAATCAACTTCATTCTGTTCCAACAGCATCAACATCTGTCTTGAAAGCTCACGCCGTATTTGCTTTCGGAAAGGCGTTAGCAAACGTGGAACCCACCGTGCAGACATCTTAGACATGTGCAGTTCGTCATGAATAATTTTCCACACACTACCATAACCAAGATGTGCCTCATTCATGATCATTTGGATTGTTGCTCGTCTGTCCTCCGGTATTAAACACTCCACTTTCTTCACTGTGACAGCTGACGGTATACCAGCTGTTGGTTCATGTGTCAGGGACATGTAACCTATTTGAAAATTCCTTTTTCACCTCACAATAGTGTCAAACGATGGACTATCATTTCATTGAGAGCCATTATCTCATTAAGTATGTCCCGGGCAGTTTTGCTCTTCAAATGCAGGAACTTGACTATACTAAGAGCCCCAAGTTTCTCCAACTTACAGCTCAGTCACTTCTGGCACCCACTGTAAGAGGAAGAAACAAAAAGAAGGTTCAACTCACAAATCACCAAGATTATGTCCCTACCCAGCGGTAATTAAATACTTACGACACCCCCTCGTGCAGCTGATTTGCTCCTTTCCCACTAAAGCTTGTACAAAGCATTCTTACAAACCACTACTTCTAATCACATCGTGTTACTCCAGAGCATTTGTGTATATAATCTTATTCCAAAGGTAATAGGGGAGTAGAGTAGTAAAATCTTCTGAGACCAGGATGCTATATGAAGTTATTGAAATGTCATTCTCTTTATATGAGGAGCAGTAATCAAGACAAAGAAATGTTCCACGTACAAGTCAAATATGTACATGCAATTGTGGTCTGAAAAGTTATCCACCTAATAAGGTTAGAAGAACTCTTTTCGGAGGTACTTTGTTTGTCTTCTTTATTTTTTTTTCAACATAGCCTCCTTGTAACTCTACACTTCTCCCAGCGATGTTCCAATCTCTGTAACCCATCCAAATAGTACTCGGCGTTTTTCAACATAGTCTCCTTGTAACTTTACACACTTCTCCCAGCGATGTTCCCATCTTTGTAACACGTCCAGATAGAACTCGACGTTTATCAACATAGTCTCCTTGTAACTCTACACACTTCTCCCAGTGATCCTCCCATCTCTGCAACACGTCCACCTAGTACTCAGCGTTTTACAACATAGTCTCCTTGTAGCTCTACACACTTCTCCCAGTGATGCTCCCATCTCTGCAACACGTCCAACTAGTACTCGGCGTTTTTCAACATAGTCTCTTTGTAACTCTACACACTTCTCTCAGCGATGTTCCCATCTCTGTAACACGTCTAAATAGTACTCGTCGTTTTTCAACATAGTCTCCTTGTAAATCTACACACTTCTCCCAGCGATACTCCCATCTCTGTAACACGTCCAAATAGTACTCGGCGTTTTTCAACATAGTCTCTTTGTAACTCTACACACTTCTCCCAGCGATGCTCCCATCTCTGTAACCCGTCCAAATAGTACCCGGCGTTTTTCAACATAGTCTCCTTGTAACTCTACACACTTCTCCCAGCGATGCTCCCATCTCTGTAACCCGTCCAAATAGTACTCGGCGTTTTTCAACATAGTCTCCTTGTAACTCTACACACTTCTCCCAGCGATGTTCCCATCCCTGTAACCCGTCCAAATAGTACTCGGCGTTTTTCAACATAGCCTCCTTGTAACTCTACACACTTCTCCCAGCGATGCTACCATCTCTGTAACCCGTCCAAATAGTACTCGGCGTTTTTCAACATAGTCTCCTTGTAACTCTACACACTTCTCCCAGCGATGTTCCTATCCCTGTAACCCGTCCAAATAGTACTCGGCGTTTTTCAACATAGTCTCCTTGTAACTCTACACACTTCTCCCAGCGATGCTCCCATCTCTGTAACCCGTCCAAATAGTACTCGGCGTTTTTCAACATAGACTCCTTGTAACACTACACACTTCTCCCAGCGATGCTCACATCTCTGGAACCCGTCCAAATAGTACTCGACGTTTTTCAACATAGTCTCCTTGTAACTCTACACACTTCTCTAAGCGATGTTCCAATCTCTGTAACCCGTCCAAATATTACTTGGCGTTTTTCTCTACAAAATAATTGTTCACGAAGGTAATTACCTCTTCATTTGACGAAAATCTCTGTCCTCCAAGTGTAATATTCAGATGAAGGAACAAAAAGAATTCGCTAGGGGCTACGTTTTGTGATTCAAGTAGTTCAACCAAAATTCCTGGATTTTCGCCCTTGCAACTGCTGAGGTTTGACTCAATTCGTTGTATTGCTGAAACAGGATTTTGTTCTTCTGTAAATGTGGCCGTTTTTGCGCAAGTTCTTCCTTCAGCTTGTCAAGTAATGATGTCTAATATGCTCCTGTAATGGATTTTCCTTTCTGAAGAAAGTCGATTAACATAACTCCATGACTACCCCCGAAAAACAGTCGCCAGCACCTTCCCAGCTGAAAAAGAACAACAGTTTTTGCATTCTTGGAGCCGCTTTCCCCTGTTTGGACTATATTTTGTTTCAGGCGTATAATGGTGTATCCTAGTTTCATCTACAGTAAGTAATCGGCGCCAAAACTCGGACTTATTGCTTCCTAAACTGCGCCAATAGAGCGTTGGCAATGCTCATTCGAACACGTTTTTGGTATAACCTGAGCAGACGCGGCACCCAACGCGTGGACAGCTTTCTCATGTCTAAATTTTGATGTAATGTGTGACAAAAACTTTCTTTTGACATGTTCATAGTCTCTGCTATCTATTTCACTATAATTCGGCAGTCGTCTAGCTACATTTTGTGAATTTTAGCGATGTTATGTCCGGTAGTTGCAGTATTTGAACGTCTCGACCGCTCTTGTCCCAAGTTGTTACGGCAACGTTTAAATTCATTTGCCCAAAGGTTAACTGTGTATTTTTCAGAGTGTGTAAATAATTCATATAGATGCCATAAGGACTCGCAATAGAGCTTAAAATAAGCAACTGAAGCAAAATTGCGCAAAATTCGTAAAATAAAAATTGGCTTTTACGACCCAAGTGCTAGAAAACAGGTAAAATTTTTATATATCCACCCAAATACAAAAGAAATGATCCATAACTTCCTTTCTGTACTTTAAATATACACTTACTAAACAAATGCAGCGGAAAATAAAAGTTTTGAATGGAACTAAAAAGTGATTGAAATTTTGCGAACGAATTTATATATGACTAGGTGAATTTAATAGCTGTAACTAAACGCTCGGGATGTAATCTAATGTGTGATCTTTGGGTTATTAATCCCATAATTAGCTGAAGATGATAACTTAATAGCAAGCAATTAGTATTAAGTACGTCGATACATCAGTAATTACATCAATAGGTTGGCGAGACTAAGATCCCAGCTATGTCTACTCAACTCTAATTTATCTACCAACTACGTCATATTGCATTCCATCCAAACATTCCATACTCATATTTCAGAGGAATATAGCTTTAGAAGTCCCTTAAAAACAGAACAATACTTTTCTTTAAAGAAAACTGTCTGTTTTTTAACGGTCTGAAAATGCGTAATTCAAAATGCGTTGAACACCCGACCTGAAGTTCAAGTGCCCAAAGTAGGAGAATTTTTCAAAAAGTTAATCCCCAAGGGAGACTACCTTATCGGCCGAACATTATTCCAAAATTTGTATAATCTCAAAAAACGGTTCTAAATAATTTTAAGACACTTTAAAGACAAATTAAATGTGTATCTTGAATTTTACTGGTACTTCTTCATTCTGAACTACTACGGAAGAAAGGTTCCATGCATCATGCTACTGCCTCAACAAAGAATGACTGCCTGCCCCTTTAGAGATTTGGTAGCATGTCTACCTCCTACAAAGAGAACCCCAGATTGATTCTCGATCAGGGTGAGCTACTGGATAAAGCTTTATTCGGGATTTTCACTACCTCTCAAACACGAATGTCTGGTAACTCTAAGCTCTAAGTAACAAGTACTGATTTCCAGATCAGTTCATTCATCCTCCGATATGACTTATCGTTGGAGGTTTTCTCATATCCTGAAAGCTGAATGTCTGGTAACTCTAAGCTCTGTGTACCGTGGGTTCGTTTGAGCATAATCTACCCATTGCATTCTTCGTCCGATATGACTAAACTTTGGAGGAATTAAATTAAAAACACAAAGAACGGAATAACACAGATGTACCACTTTAATTACTGCTTTTACATCTCTCGTATTGCGATACTCATATTCAAAACAATGCTAATTATGTTTGCCAAGGACATGACAATTGCCAGCGTTATTTAAGCTCCGGAATTTGTCCAACATGTACTGTCATATTTAAGGATACATAAAAACCATTGGTTTGGGTGACCTTGGGGTCAGCAAACCAGCGCATAACCACAATGGTCATATCACAGACCTTTAACATTTTGGAAGAATGTGTCTTTTCTACTAGATTCCATAATAAGCCTTGGCTTATTCAAAGTGCGGTATTTGAAACCCAGCTCCTTTAGGAGACCGCGCAAAGTGCAGTGCCCATAAGGAAAATCACAAATTTCTTGCAAATTTGAAACCAATTCATCTAAGGTGAGCGCTCACACTTTTGCATGGAATCTATAAATTTCTCGGCAAATTAAATCGCATGTTAGGTTCTCTACTTTAGATAAACGTTTCCTTTTGTTTTCACACTTGATTGGGGTCTTTGGTATTCCGTTCGGCACAATATTTCTTACTTTATTTTTGTGAATACCCAGAATTTATCAGGATCATTGTATGGCCCCTTACCAAGATTATTTCTCAGCACATATTTATATGAGTTCAAAACAAGCGCTTGAATTTGCTTAGAAACTGTTCCCGTTATAACTTTGTTTCTTGAGGCTTCTCCAGTAACATAACTCGGCGCAGTTATTCACACTATTGTCTTCACTTTTATTATTTTCACTTGACTGAAAGTTATCTACTACTTCATTTGCATTTACCACTGCATTTCCCTCCCACGGTCTCCACATCGTGACACATAACGAATTTCTGCACGTAATGAAACATATCAACTGAAAGTTGGAACTTTGGCAACTGAGACTCCACGTGGAGTAAACATGCTACTGTCATTTCGAGAAAATCAGGGTTGATATTGGTCCTCAATGACAGTGTTCCATTTCTGAAGTGTCGAGATAGATTTATGACGGTCATTATTGGGCGGTAGGGTCAGGTTCCTTTGACTCCGAACTGCACACCCGTTCACTAGACAGACTTTACAAATAAATACTAAGTATTATACAAAAAACAATTTTGGAAGATGGTAAAATAATTAAATAATGAAGTAACTGGGTCTTGGGCACATAAAATGTATGACTTGTTGAAGCAAGTAGGTATGGTCATTCTTGGATAAATGCGGAGTATGGGTATAGAGGCTTCTGGAAAGAAGTTAAGCTAAGATTAGAAGATATTGACAGACAAGACATTTTTGCCAATACAAGTGACAAAAGCTCACTGAGATTATATAGAAAAATAAAAACAACCTAGGGGAGGTAGGGATATATAGATATATGTAGTAAGTAAGGGAGAGAAGGTTTTGCTTGGGCGAGAACAGGAGAGAGAAACTTGTAAGGTATAGGTCAAGAGAGGGAGCTAGATAAATGTCCATTGTGTGGAGAAGAGAATGCAGACTTCCATTGTATATTATATTGTAGCCAAACAACGATATGGAGACAGCAGGCTTGGCTACGTAAATGGGACAGAATGGTATAGGTCAAGATAAGGAACTAGATAAATGCCCATTGTGTGGAGAAGAGAATGCAGACTTCCATTGTATATTATATTGTAGTCAAACAAAGATATGGAGAGAGCAGGCTTGGCTACGTAAATGGGACAATTTGGGCGGTGAAGTAGTAATTAGAAAAATTTGCTCAGTAAAAGGAGAAAAGAACAGGAGAGATATAGGGAAAGTTAAAGAGAGATGGCTGAGAACAATTAAGAGAAAAATGTAGAGTGGGATAGGTGAGATTGCAGAAAGTGTGAAAAGGAGCAGATGGCCTCCAATAAACAAAAACCTACGGTTAGGTGTATGGGGACCGAATTACTGTTCAATGGTGGGCAACATGATAGCATGATAGGATTTTCAGGATTTAGGAATATATGGCATATTTCAGTATGGATTTTATAATTGTAATCTTGATTTTGTATTTCCATTTGATGATGTAAATGGAAATAAATTACTACTAAATTTAAAAAAATGGAGAAACATTTTTCTTATAAAACAATAGTAAACTCAATTAAAATGTGAAGAACTATGAGAATTCTGAAGAGTTGATGCTGAAAAAGATGAAGTTAAGAACTTCATGTTACATCCTGTAAGCACGTGCCCAATCATCTAAAGAATATCCTTAGATAGACAAAAGCAACATAAATAACGAAGTACTTTTGATGTCTGGATCATGAAGTGGAAAGAAAGAGAAGCTAAGTAACCGACAAAAGATATTAAGGTCGTAAATAAAAGGCAAAGCAAAAGGAACAAAAGTGAGTCTGGCGTATGAGTGGTCGGTTGCCGTGGACAAGGTCCCTTCATTAAGGGGCACTTGGAAACGACATAGGTGGCCATTTTTCTCTAGCCCCCCAACCCCATCGTAAAAATGGTCGGAGGGCCATCCTTAAGCATAAACTTTGTAACCAACTAACAATGCCATAAGAACATCATTTTGTGTCTTTTCTCTCGACCTTTATTCCAACAAGGAAGGAATGAAGGTAATGCGGAAGGATGGTATTCTTTATATGTCGTCTAATTTAGTGTCCTTCTGCCATCTCCTCTCACAGGACATTTGAACCAAGGAAGCCATTTCCTACAGATCTTGGGGTTAAGGTTTAGGAATTCCTACCACATTAATGATACTGGGCTCCTTTATTGCCAGATTTATTTCTTCTGCTAAAGTCATGATGTTTCAGAGAAGAACGAAAAAGCGCTTTGTGGTATTCTGAATGGGCACGTTCAAAAAATGTATGTAGAAAGAAAAAACTCAAATGCTTCTAAAACACTTAATTAAAACGCCACATTAGCTCTAAGAGTTTGCATTTGTAATCTCGTTAGTTTTGACTCCCGTGGTCGACCTTCCTGGCTCATGGGCTTTTCCTACGTTTTCTCAGGTCTTGAAACGAATACTACTGTCTCCCTTTTTTAGCTCTCGTTCCATTTCACATCACCTTTCATCCTGATTTGTATTTGTTATCTTTGTATTTTATTAGCTATGTTAGGTAGTTGTTTTTGTCGGTAGTTGCAGTTTTTGGACGTCCGAATGTTCATCGTCTCCCAAGCTCTTACGGCCACGTTTAAATTCAGCTGTCCAAAATTTGTCTATGGTAAATGATAGTGTAGTGTCCTCATACACAGAATCCAACTCCTTTTTGATTTGCTTAGGCGTATTACTTTTCAAAAATAAACATTTACTAACAGCTTGGTGCTCGATTTTGTCATTTCCATAGAAAACAACATCAGCTCACTCAAACGACTGAGACATAACAACTGAATAATCGTCAATAGTTGAACAACGGAATTCACTAGGATTTATTTACTAATGCTGGCATATTCATGTTAAGGTCGGAAACTTTGCAGATCACCCTCGTAGTTTCTAGTACATGAAAAGTTGGTTATGATGAAAGTTTTCATCTTGCAGAGACAATCCTCAGGATTGCTGTAGGTAAGGTTATGGGAGCTAAAATGTAAAATAGGTATTACAAACGGATTTTATATCTTTGGGGAAATATTTAAGATTTTTCTGCTTCTAAAGAAAGTCTGCCTCGCTAGAGATTTTGCTGCCTGAAACTATACAACATTAATTATTGCATGGACATTTCCATGATGTGGAATAGAGTGTTAGCCTTCATATGGATAGAAAATATAAGAATGTAAAAAAATTCTTAGACAGCAAAGGTGTGTGAGTATACCAGCTGAACTGCAATTACATATTTTATCTCTTCTAGAAAAACTCCCGCTTATGTTACGAAAGGGTGGAGCCAGACTGAAAATTTCAATGTCATAGCCCGAATTTGAACCACGGATCTTCTGGTATCCGCCCAGCCGCTCTAAACCATTGAGCTAGTATGGCCAAAGTGCCGACATGACAGTAAATTCTCCAACTGACTCGTGTTTTTCCCGGTAAACTATTAGGAGTTCTCATAAACACATGAGACAAATACCTTAATGACGACTTACTATGCTGTAAGTACTTTAAGGCCCGGGCTTTATAGTTCGGAACACTATTAGGTACAATTAATGGAAATTAATTGCTCTTTCACACTAGCCTGTGTAGGACGCACTATGAAAGGGTGGAGCTAGATTGAAAAAATCAAAGTCATAGCCAGGATTTACACCACGATTCTTCTGGTCTCCGTCCAGCCGCTCTAAACCATTGAGCTACTATTGCCAACGTGACAACATTAAATTAAACTCTCAAACTGACACGTGTTTCTCCCGGTAAACCGCTAGGAGTACTCATAAACACATGAGACAACTACCTTAATGACGACTTACTATGCTGTAAGTACTTTAAGACCCGGGCTTTATAGTTCGGAACACTATTAGGTACAGTTAATGGAAATTAATTGTACTTTCACAACAGCCGTGTGTAGGACGCACTATGAAAGGGTAGAGCTAGACTGAAAAATGCAATGTCATAGCCGGGATTTGAACCACGATTCTTCTGGTCTCCGTCCCGCCGCTCTAAACCACTGAGCTACTATGGCCAACATGCCCATATAACATTAAATTATCCAACTAACTCGTGTTTTTCCCGATAAAGCACTAGGAGTTCTCATAAACATATGAGACAACAATCTTAATGACGACTTACTATGCTGTAAGTACTTTAAGAACCGTGCTTTATAGTTCGGACCAATATTAGGTACAATTAATGTAAATTGTTGTTTCACAGTAGCCGTGTGTAGGAAGCACTATGAAAGGGTAGAGCCAGACTGAAAAATTCATTGCCATAGCCGGGTTTTGGAACATGGATCTTCTGGTCTCCGTGCAGCCGCTCTAAACCATTGAGATACTATGGCCAACGTGCCGACATGACATTAAATTCTCCAACTGACTCGTGTTTCTCCCGGTAAACCACTAGGAGTTCTCATAAACACACGATACAACTACCTTAATGACAACTTACTATGCTGTGGGTACTTTAAGGCCCGGGCTTTATAGTTCGCAACAATATTAGGTGCAATTAATAGAAATTGTTCTTCCGCACTAGCCGTGTATAGGACGCACTGTGAAAGGTAGAGCCAGAATGAAAAATTCAATGCCATAGCCAGGATTTGAACCACGGATCTTCTGGTCTCCGTCCAGCTGCTCTAAACCATTGAGCTACTATGGCCAACGTGCCAACAAGACATTAAATTCTCCAAGTGACTCGTGATTTCCCGGTAAACCACTAGGAGTTCTCATAAACACATGAGACAGCTACCTTAATGACGACTTACTATGCTGTAAGTACTTTAAGAACCGTGCTTTATAGTTCGGACCAATATTAGGTACAATTAATGTAAATTGTTGTTTCACAGTAGCCGTGTGTAGGAAGCACTATGAAAGGGTAGAGCCAGACTGAAAAATTCATTGCCATAGCCGGGTTTTGGAACATGGATCTTCTGGTCTCCGTGCAGCCGCTTTAAACCATTGAGATACTATGGCCAACGTGCCGACATGACGTTAAATTCTCCAACAGACTCGTGTTTCTCCCGGTAAACCACTAGGAGTTCTCATAAACACACGATACAACTACCTTAATGACAACTTACTATGCTGTGGGTACTTTAAGGCCCGGGCTTTATAGTTCGCAACAATATTAGGTGCAATTAATAGAAATTGTTCTTCCGCACTAGCCGTGTATAGGACGCACTGTGAAAGGTAGAGCCAGAATGAAAAATTCAATGCCATAGCCAGGATTTGAACCACGGATCTTCTGGTCTCCGTCCAGCTGCTCTAAACCATTGAGCTACTATGGCCAACGTGCCAACAAGACATTAAATTCTCCAAGTGACTCGTGATTTCCCGGTAAACCACTAGGAGTTCTCATAAACACATGAGACAGCTACCTTAATGACGACTTACTATGCTGTAAGTACTTTAGGACCCGGGTATGACATTAAATTCTCCAGCTGACTCGTGTTTTTCCCGGTAAACCACTAGGTGTTCTCATAAATACATGAGACAACTACCTTAATGACGACTTACTATGCTGTAAGTACTTTAAGACCCGGGTATGACATTAAATTCTCTAACTGACTCGTGTTTTTCCCGGTAAACGACTAGGAGTTCTCATAAACACATGAGACAACTACCTTAATGACGACTTACTATGCTGTAAGTACTTTAAGGCCCGGGTATGACATTAAATTCTCCAACTGACTCATGTTTTTCCCAGTAAACCACTAGGAGTTCTCATAAACACACGAGACAACTACCTTAAAGACGACTTACTATGCTGTAAGTACTTTAAGACCCGAGTATGACATTAAATTCTCTAACTGACTCGTGTTTTTCCCGGTAAACCACTAGGAGTTCTCATAAACACACGAGCCAACTACCTTAATGACGACTTACTATGCTGTAGGTACTTTAAGACCCGGGTATGATATTAAATTCCCCAACTGACTCGTGTTTTTCCCGGTAAAGCACTAGGAGTTCTCATAAACACACGAGACAACTACCTTAATGACGACTTACTATGCTGTAAGTACTTTAAGACCCGGGTATGACATTAAATTCCCCAACTGACTCGTGTTTTTCCCGGTAAAGCACTAGGAGTTCTCATAAACACACGAGCCAACTACCTTAATGACGACTTACTATGCTGTAAGTACTTTAAGGCCCGGGTTTGACATTAAATTCCCCAACTGACTCGTGTTTTTCCCGGTAAAGCACTAGGAGTTCTCATAAACACACGAGCCAACTACCTTTATGACGACTTACTATGCTATAAGTATTTTAAGGCCCGGGCTTTATAGTTCGTTTCGGATCACTATTAGGTACAAATAATGGAAATTAATTGTTTTTTCACAATAGCCGTGTGTAGGACACACCATAAAATCTTAGATTCAATTGTAATTTACGTCCACCAACGTTAAGTCATATCGGTGGATGAATGGAATGGGTTAAATGATGCTCTAATGAGCCCGGGGTCCATCGAGCTTAGAGTTACCCGACATTCGTCTTTCAGGATGAGGGAAAACCCCGGAAAAACCCTTATCCAAGGAACCCACGCTGACCGAGATTCGAGTTCGGGACCTCTTGAACGTGAGGCAGACATGCTACCACCACGCTACCGAGGCGGGCCCTGAGGGCCAAATTGAAAAAGTCAATGGCATAGACGGGATTTGAACCACGAATTTTCTGGTCTGCGTCTAGCCACACTAAACCATTGACCTACTATGGCCAACATGTAAGTTGGGGAATTTAATGTCTTGTTGGCAAGTTGGCCGTAGTAGCTCAATGCCTTAGAGCGGCTGGACGGAGGCCACACAATCCGTGGTTCAGATCCAGGTTGTGTCGTGGTATTTTTCAGTCTGGCTCTACCCTTTCATAGTGCGTCCTACACAAGGCTAGTGCGAAAGAACAATTGAATCCCACTATGTTAGTAAAAAGTCAATGTTGCAATGTTTGTCTCCCCCTCACTTTTCCAAGAACTAAACAAAAATTACTCAAGCTATAAACTACGATAGAGGGCAAACCATAAAAATGAAAGTGTCAGCAAAACATACATAGCACGACCGATCTCGGTTTATCAGGTTTTCTATAATAATTTGCCCAGGATATGCTTTAGGTACAGGATTCATGCTTCATGTACTACAGCCTTTATGTTCGGTTATTGAAACTGCAATAATATATTAATAACAGTGTAGAGGATAAGACAAAAGAGCAAGCAATACCTACAGTATTGTTTCACTAATTAAGGATTGGATGGCTAGTAGCAGAACAATTTGAGGCTATTATAAACAATTAAGCAGATTAGAGATGAGACTGTGTTCGACCGCATTCGGATTGGCTTCAACCGGGAAACACAATTTGCATCGGAAACCACTTCGCCAGTGCACAAATCAGCTTTTGATCCCGACTACAATAGGAAATGAATGGAAAAGTAAATATAGCAAGGGGGCAAAAATCACGGCCAATTTAACGATGGCACAAAGGCTTCCTCTCAAAGTTGTTATCTTAACCCAAACATGATTTTCAATTCAGCTATAAAAAAGCGAAATTGTACCACCATTATGCATTTTTGCCGCTGAATAATCTTTAAAGTCCCCCAATGCGTTTTGTGTTAAAAGTGATGTTTTTGAGGTCTTTAAACACCATGTCGTTGTGGCTTTTAATTCTGACGTAAAGAATGCCAAAATGTTGTTCACAGAATGTATACAGAACCGAGGCAGAGCTGGATACTTCTGAATAAGACATGGTTTGGAGGGGGCGTTTAACCTTTTCGCTTATTTGTGACTATTTCCCTACAGGAAAAGCGGGGCAAAGGGCCAAGTTTCGTACTGCTTACAGAGGCCAATATAAGTATTCCAAAGTAATCATGGTTATTATATTATTTTAAAACTACACAGAATAAGCATACGTAAATACAACTGGTACAAAATATACTTGAGTCTATCATTAAACATACAAACTCATAAATAGCAACTGAAACTAATTTGCACTACAACGAGAAATAAAACAGTTACTTTACATCTGGACATAAGTATTCGAACAGAGAACAGCTAGTACTCAGTGATCATCCCCTCTCTTTGAATTACTGCTGATAATCGTTTGGGTATTGTCTGCATGTGTTGTTTAGTGAACGCAGCGTCCATATTCCTCCACTCTGTTCTTTCAGATGGTCCTTGCTTCTCATGTGATCCTTCCTCACACGCTCCTCGAGTTCTTTCCAGATGTTCTCTACAGGATTTAAATCTGGAGATTGAGGCAGTGTCTTCTAACTATGAGGAGTGTTGTACACGATCCAAAGCCTTACAATTTCAGCAGTATGTTTCGGATCATTGTCCTGCTGGAAGTAATAATCATGCCCTAATCCCAGCTTCTCTGCACTCTTTTTAAGATTGTTTCAAGAATCCTATTGTATGCAAATTTGTCCATGATACCATCTATGAGAAACAGTTCCCCAAAAACTGATGAAGCTATACAGCCCCATACCTACACACTACTGCCACCATTTTTCACTGTAGCTACCATGTTCTTAGGTTCCCATTCTGTATTTGGCAGACTCCACACCTTAAGCCGTCCATCATTCTTGTATCAGCAGAATTTGCTCTCGTCCGACCAGAGAACCTTATCCCAGAGTTTTGTTGGTTTCACCACATTCTCTTCAGCAAATTTTATACGCTTTCTCTTATTCATCTTATTAACACATGGTTTCTTCCTAGGAACGCGGGCATTGTACCCAGTGCTATTTAAAACCCGTTCAACTGTTCTGGTGTAAATCACAGTGTCAGAATATTGCTCAAGGCATCTTCTAATCTCAGATGCAGTGACACTCCGATTCTGCTTCGCCATTTTTATTATTTGCCTCCTGTCTCTGGTGGTGAGTTTAAAAGGAGCGCCATTTCTAGGTTTATTTACAACAGTATTTGTCTGCTTGAAGCGTTGAATTATGCAAAATATAATTCTTTAATAATTTTGGCAATTTCAGAGAGATATATATATTTTTTTTTTCCTTGTTCCATTTATAGCCCGCCTTTAACTGCTATGGTCATATCGGCGGCCGTTCTCCTTTGGAACATATCGAAGGTGTTAACTCGTATTCGTTGGGTTTTAATCATTAGATCACGTACACATTCACCCTCTCATTCATACTTCCACACTCTAGGGAAGATGAGGAAGTATCTTGGTCGGAGAAAGCCTTTAACTGCAATGGTCATATCGGCGGCAGTTCTCCTTTGGATCATATCGAAGGTGTTAACTCGTATTCCTTGGGTTTTAATCATTAGATCACGCACACATTCACACTCTCGTTCATACTTCCAGACTCTGGGGAAGTTGAGGAATTATCTTGGTCGGAGAAAGCCTTTAACTGCAATGGTCATATCGGCAGCCGTTCTCCTTTGGAACATATCGAAGGTGTTAACTCGTATTCGTTGGGTTTTAATCATTAGATCACGCACACATGCACACTCTCGTTCATACTTCCAGACTCTGGGGAAGTTGAGGAATTATCTTGGTCGGAGAAAGCCTTTAACTGCTGTGGTCATATCGGCGGCCTTTCTGCTTTGGAACATATCGAAGGTGTAACTCGTATTCGTTGGGTTTTAATCATTAGATCACATACACATTCACACTCTCATTCATACTTCCAGACTCTGGGGAAGATGAGGAATTATCTTGGTCGGAGAAAGCCTTTAACTGCAATGGTCATATCGGCGGTGGTTCTCCTTTGGAACATATCGAAGGTGTTAACTCGTATTCGTTGGGTTTTAATCATTAGATCACGTACACATTCACACTCTCATTCATACTTCCAGACTCTGGGGAAGTTGAGGAATTATCTTGGTCGGAGAAAGCCTTTAACTGCTGTGGTCATATCGGCGGCCTTTCTGCTTTGGAACATATCGAAGGTGTAATTCGTATTCGTTGGGTTTTAATCATTAGATCACATACACATTCGCACTCTCATTCATACTTCCAGACTCTGGGGAAGATGAGGAATTATCTTGGTCGGAGAAAGCCTTTAACTGCAATGGTCATATCGGCGGTCGTTCTCCTTTGGAACATATCGATGGTGTTAACTCGTATTAGTTGGGTTTTAATTATTAGATCATGTTTTTTTTTCCTTGTTCCATTTATAGCCCGCCTTTAACTGCTATGGTCATATCGGCGGCCGTTCTCCTTTGGAACATATCGAAGGTGTTAACTCGTATTCGTTGGGTTTTAATCATTAGATCACGTACACATTCACACTCTCATTCATACTTCCACACTCTAGGGAAGTTGACGAATTATCTTGGTCGGAGAAAGCCTTTAACTGCTGTGGTCATATCGGCGGCCTTTCTGCTTTGGAACATATCGAAGGTGTAACTCGTATTCGTTGGGTTTTAATTATTAGATCACGTACACATTCGCACTCTCATTCATACTTCCAGACTCTGGGGAAGATGAGGAATTATCTTGGCCGGAGAAAGCCTTTAACTGCAATGGTCATATGGGCGGTCGTTCTCCTTTGGAACATATCGAAGGTGTTAACTCGTATTCGTTGGGTTTTAATCATTAGATCACGCACACATTCACACTCTCATTCATAATTCCAGACTCTGGGGAAGATGAGGAATTATCTTGGTCGGAGAAAGCCTTTAACTGCAATGGTCATATCGGCGTCCGTTCTTCTTTGGAACATATCGAAGGTGTTAACTCGTATTCATTGGGTTTTAATCATTAGATCACGTACACATTCACACTCTCATTCATACTTCTAGACTCTGGGGAAGATGAGGAATTATCTTGGTCGGAAAAAGCCTTTAACTCCTATAGTCATTTCGGCGGCCGTTCTACTTTGCAACATATCCGAGTTGTTAACTCGTTATCTTTGATTTTTAATCATTAGATCACGCACACATTCACACTCTCATTCATACTTCGAGACTCTGTGGAAGATGGGGAATTATCTTGTTCCGAGAAAAATCCCCACCCCCACTGCCGGGAATCGAACCCGGGACCCCTAGCACGGCAGGCAGGTGCTCCACCGAATATATTTGTTTTGTTTGTACATATTTATCACGATATTCCTCTCTGCCACCGTTTTCTCCATACCTTTACGTCCCAAAATACCTGTGAGTTCACAATTGGCTGAATAACTTTGGGTACACTATCTCGAGGCATAGCATAAACACAACTATGTGGTAGTGGCGCGTAAGCTATGTCCAACCACCTGTATTTCCGGTCGATTGGGTACGTTCGAATACTTATGCCCTCCAATAAGAGGGACTACAGAATAAATACAGTACAGATTGTGTAATAAATGCATGCAAAGTGATATTTTAAATACTGTTTCCGAGACACAAATGGTTAATGTTTACATTTTCAACAATTCAACGCTCCAATATAAATATTACAGTATTTATAGCACATGCAATGTTGCATGTTATATTATTCTAATTCTTCTGGCGGCCTCTGTACCTGTAAAAAGCTTTAGTGCACTAATCTAAATTTTGATACAATCGTAAGGTACTATGTAAAAGGCCCACTTTTACCATCAATTGTCTAAAATACTACTTTTCTGCTTCATTGTATTTGTTTTGAATTATTGCATGAATTGTAAATCCTTCCTCTGCTCTATAACAAATATTTTAGTCTCTGGCCACAAACTGCGGACCTAGGTGGACATAGAGCCGTTTTCTGCGGCAGCCCGCTCGTTCTCTTGCGATCACTCAATATCGTTGACAAGGTGGCAGCCTGCCTTGATGGGCACGCCGTCTTTCCTGACAGAAACTCTTGCGAAATTCTATGAATAGCAGATGAAGGTTTTCATAATACAGGACGCAGGATGTATTTTACGAGGACACGCACACATATAAGGACGTGACATCTGGAGATGGGATAATACCTCGCCCTGTTACTGCCTTTTAATCAGCTTCGAGCACGTCTAATATCATTTGTGTTTGATATTTTCAGACTAGTAAGTTGACAGTCTATAGATAGTCTAAAAGGACCTGTAAAAGACGTAAGATGTTACAGAAAGGATCTAAAGATTGAAGAAAGGACGTACTGAAGTGATTGAAGGTATTGGTTTGTCTCATAAATTCGTTCGATTCTTGTTACGTGTTTACGACAAAGAACGCCTGCACTGTATGCCCGTATCACAACTACGGCAACGAAGTTGCCTAATTATTTAGGGGTAATCTGTTTACATACGCAAGGTCATCGAAAGTAAACAAGGCAATGAACTTTCCAAAACAAACTTTATTTTGTGCAGTATGCACCATTATTATCAATAACATATCTCCATTTCTCAGGAAGCTTATAAAGTCCATTTTTCCAAAACCTTGCAGGTTTCTGGTTGACGATCTCTTCTACGGCGAGTCCGCAATCCTCCTCCTCCGTTTGCCATTAAGGAAGTTTATCAGGGATCGGAATAAAGGATAGTCGGATGGGGCAATGTCTCGAGAATAAGGCGGGTGATGTAACACATCCCAGTCGAAATCCCGTAATTTCTGACGAGTTACCATAGAAGTGTATGGTTTGGCATTGTCTTGATGAAAGACGACTCCACCATTAGATGCTAACTCTGGCATTTTCTCTTCTAGGGCAACCTTCAGACGATCCAACTAAGAACACTATTTCTCTGAATTGATGGTCTCCCCAGGAGGAAGAAATACGTAATAAATAATTCCTTTCCATTCCCACCAAATGCACAGCATAATCTTCTCAGGATGAAGCCCTCGTTTAGGAATTGAGAGTGGTGGTTCCCCTTTCTGACGCCATGACCTTCTCTTTTGGATGTTGTTGTACGCAATCCACTTTTCGTCTCCTGTAACCAGCTGTTTCAGTATAGGGGCAGTTTCATTGCGTCTCATCAATGCTTCACAGATGGAAACGCGCTAAACTAAATTTTGTCCACTAAGTTCGTGCGGAACCCATACATCCCGAAGATTTACGTAACCAAGTTTCTTTAGGTGCCTGGCTACAGTTGCATGAGATAAGTTTAGCTCCTGACCTACCTCCCGAGTTGTTATTCTGGGGTTGTTCGTAATCATGCCCTTTATCCTTTCCTCATCCGTAACCACAGGTTGTCCAGAACGAGGTTTGTCTTTCACAGAGAAGTTCCCAGCTCGAAATCGAGTAAACCATTTTTGACATGCCCGACTCGTCACAGCATCTTCTCCGTAAATAGCACAAATTTTCCGTTGAGTTTGTGAGGTGGTTTTACATTTACGGTAATAAAACAGCATTAAATGTCAAAAATGTTCCTTCTTGCCTTCCATATTAACATTCACAAGTTACAACTCCACACTGTTGTATCCATAAACTCGTACTGAAGTTTGGTTACCAATTCTTACACACGTTGACCAATTTACCTTTGGCCGTGAGGTCGCTGTGGTTTGTGTTCATAGCATTCTTTTCAGTTATTTTATCTGTAAACAAACCCCATATTGTTAGGTAACTTATTGGACGTAAAGGCAATGGGGGCATGCGGTGTTCTCAGGTGTTCTTAGTCATACGTAAACACGTAACAATAATCGAACAAATTTACGAGATAACCCGATACAACATGCAAGTGTTATAGAACACATAGAGCAAGAAAAACTACAGGTAAGGAATACTTAAAGGACGTACTGTTTTCCACATAAAAGGATTATAAGGAATTTTTACTGGTTAATATTATCGCGACACTGGGCATAAAAGTTTCGGCACAAATACGCAATAGACGGCGGATAATGTTTCACGAAAAGTCGGCAAACAATGTTATCTCAGATAAAGGACTCGTGGGCACAGATAGGATTTCATGTCTAGAAGTTTCTAGAGATACCTAGACTGACGGAGAATGGCTGACGGAGAATGAGATATAAAAGGGTTTGTGACACGCCAGCAGGAGAGCTGTAAACAGCGTGAGTAAGCAGAGTTGTAGTTGTGTAACAAGAGTGTTGTAACGCGAGCAAATGTCATCACCTGTCACGGTTTGTTATTGTCATCAACCTTGGAAGATTGTGCTATTATGTCATTTAATGTTGTTACGTGAGAACTGAACAGTGTATCTCTACGGAAATAAAGGATATTTTTAATTTCTGAACCGTACCTTTTAATTCTACGAACCCACAAGGTCACAATATACATTCTAAAATACCACGACTCTTCCCAATAAATAAGGTCCACATATACATGCGTGCTTGCGTGGAAAACAAAGGAAAGGTCGATTAGGAAAGAGTATAAAGCAAACACACTAACATACAATTGAGTGCAAAGGACCTACACCAATAGTCCTGGACAAGTAGGACCAACAACCCTGGCCCCCTTCACCAAGGAGTTTCCGAGCTGTCCCTAAAGGGCACGCGGCGCTTCCGTGGAGCTATCCATAGGGCAACACCTGGGTTACGGACAAGGCCCCCCCATCTGGTCCTGAGGACACAAGACGGGATAGAAGTGGATACGCCACTTACGCGCGCCAACACCAGAATAGGAAGGCTAACGATATGACCTCGCTAGGGCTACCTGGAGATCTAGCACACCTTCTACTAGCTATGCTGGCTAGTACCCGAGAATATATGGCTTCCCTCAACCCCGTCTGAAGACATACCCTATCTACAACGGGTATCGGGAACCACTGCCCCCTCGAGACCAACCCAATCGGAACAACTTCTATTCAGGGAGGGGCTCGAATGTTCGGCCCAGAGTTCAGAGTTACCAGGAGTGCTAGGAGTCCGCAGTGCCCGCATCGCGCACCAGTGTTTCCCTACAGGAACACTAACATACAAATCTATACAAAGTAAGTACCCCAAAACCGGCTTAGCCGCTTTCGTCTGTGGCGTCATTCTGTAAGTCCAGGTTCGATACCTGTGGCCGACCTATTTTTTTATTTGTTTGTAACTGTCAGATCATCATTTGTACATACAAGGGGCGTTCAAGTTATAACAACCTCTATTTTTTCAGAGCTGGGAAAAGATAGTAACTACTGTTTCTCTTAAATACACAAGGACTCTTTGTGAATGAATGACAGAAATGGTAGCACTGTAGAGTGCATAGAACTCTAGTGCCAGCGACGAGAGTTAGCACTGTTTTTGGTACTTTAAAGGGCATCGTTTTCACTGCAAGGACAGTGTGTAATCATTCGTTCTCTCCACTTTCTTGATGCGACACCTATAGAAATTCAACGCCATTGTAGTGAGGCATGTGGTGATGGTACCATGAATGTTTGTAGTGTGCGTTCCTGGTTCCGACACTTCAATGAATCTGTGACCAAGGAGAGTGTCTTCTCTCGAGGGAAACAGCTAATAGTTGCTAGGAGCCGGGTTTGGTGAGTAGGGAGCACGAGCAATCACTTCAAGTATATAAGTATGAGTAGCTGGCATAAGAGGACTCACTCAGACTGTTCTATGTTCACCTTCACTCCAAAGGTACTTTTCGGCCCAAGTTCGGGTCATCTTCAAAGAAGTCTCCTACAACTACTGCATGAGAACGTTCGTGTGGCCTCTCCAAGAAAGTTAAGACTCCGTCCATTGGAGGCGCCGCCACATGCCCTTTCAGCGGCCACGGGAAGAGCTGCAGAACCGCTCGTGGAGGCCTTGCGGGACCTCAGCAGTGACATCAGCAACATCTCAGCCATACTGACCGCCATCGAGCTGAAGATAGCAACCAACTCCAACATAACTGCATCCACTGGGCCCTCCGGCGAGGCAATACAGGTTCTTAACCTCGGCCCTCGCCTGAACAAACTGGAGGAGGCAGTTACCAACACACACACCACACCGACCACACCAGGATGTTAGACACCACTGACCAAAGCACAAGACAACTAGAGCAACTCACCACTGACGCCACAACAAAACTGACAGAACGCCTGACCAAGATCTCCAAGACAAACAAAAGGACTTGGTCTACAGCAGAAGCCACAAATACCACACTTGGAGAAATGACAAAAACACTGGACACCACCAGCCAAAATTTTCAGGACTCCCTCTTGACACTGACTCAGCTTGAGTACAACACTCGGTAGACCAAGGAGACACTACAAGGGTATGTCGCTCAAGTAGTGAACCTCATTGGTATACTACAACCGATGACAGAGCGGAATCACTCCGAACTCACAGCACTTCTCGGGCAGCAACCCCCGCTTAGCTCCTACAGACAACTACGCTCACGCCGCCGATAGGCCCACATTTGCCTAGAGCCGACTCAAGAACCTCTGGTGCACAGACCAATATTATCTTATGCTTATGTTTAAATAAATAAATACCTAACTCCATTCTTTCCACTCCTTTCACTCCTATCTATCTTCACCTTGAGACTCTGTGCTATGGTCAGGGTCTAGTGTCATGGCCATAGCCAGATAAAACCACGATTCCTGCGTCCATTCTTGCGCGCAGTTAGCAGTTACCGTGACTAACGGAGGTGCGACTGCGGTACTCCATTATCTCTTTACGCCTTCTTGTTACTCTTCCTTTGCCTCCAACTGTCCTCTTTCCTTCCTTGTTTTCCAAAAAATTAAATAAAAAAAATCCCGATGTTTCCTTTGGAACTGAAACGTTGGTACAAATCTTACTGGGCTCAGCAACTCCTGTTTCTGACCGCTTCAATTGTTTTGCTACTAATGTTGTGGACGGAAAGTTCAGATGTGTAGGTAGATTGTTGTTTGTTCATGAGAGGGCAGTAACTATCGGATCGAATAGCTAGGGGTTCGTATACACAAAATTCAGTTTTAACTTTATGTCTCTTCAGTACGTCTTATACGGTGTATGGAACACTATACTTTAACGTCGGTTATTAAAATACCTAATATTCCATAATATCCGACACGAAATCTTGGACAATAACACTTTAAAATAAAGGACAAAATATTGCCAGCTAAAAACCGACCAGCATTTACCAAACTACATGTCTTTCAGCACCCCTTACACTTAAGAACTGTGTTCAAGTCACCTGTGTACTAGTGAGTTAAAGTACTTCAAAGTTTGCCTGCAAAAACTCTTCAATATCACATAACATACATGCTTGTGTAACGAGTGAAATGACAACAACAAACTGTCAACTATCACTGCAGTACATCATGCAAGTGTTTCAGAACTACTTCAATTCATTCCCTCATGATAGCAGCAGCAGACAGCGCCGAAATCGGCCATATATCCCGATAATTTTGGATGAATTTATAATTTTTGTTGTAATCGAAAGTAAAGCTCGTGGCATATCCCTTTAAAACACGTTTAGCAAGACTAAGTATAACGTTTCGCCACATGTGTTACTATGGCTACCTATTTAACTACGTGGAATACATTCATAACTTGTGAACGCGATTCTGTGAGGTTTTTCTCTCTTTTGTGTGACAAGAGTTAGGGATTTATTTGCTTGTTTATTCATTTATCTTGAAAGGGCTTAGGTACATGACGTCTGCTCCACCAAAGAGAAAGCTAACAAGCCGCAATACTATGTAAGCTTTAAGTAGATATACAAAACCAGAATATCAAATAAATCACATACAAGGAGAAGCAAAGATGTTAAAGCTAGATATGTGCCCTCATATAGCATTCTCTATTTTATTTTGAACAACCTATACTTAAAATCTCTTATTTTCTAGCGAATTTATGTTCATCCAGATAAGGTTTTATGGGAATGAATTTATTATATATTTATTTAAGGGTACAATATAATTCAGAAATAATTTGTGAAAAATGTTGAAGGAGTTTAGATTTGGCAGTGAATTATGATTGCAGCTTTGCTCGTGGTAAGATCACATCAAATAAATTTAATTAGTCACTTATTCTAATCTTTCTCTTTACATCTTCAAATTAAAATACAAAATCAAGATTACAAATACAAAATCCAAACTGGAAAACGACATATATTCCTAATTACTGAAAATACCACCATGTTGCTTGTCATTGAAAAATAATTCAGTCTCCATACACCTAACCCTATGTTTTTGTGTATTGGAGGCCCTCTAATCCTTTTTAAACATTTTGTCATTTCACCTATCCGAATATAGATTTTACTCTGAATTGTTCTTAGTCATCTCTCTTTAGCTTCTCCTAAAGAAGTCCCTATTATTCCCATGTTCTTATCCCCTTTAACTGACAAACTTTTTCTAATTACTACCTCGCCCCCCAAATTGTCCCAATTACGTAGCCAAACCTGCTCTCTCTACATCTTTGTTTGACTACAATACAATATACAATGGAAGTCTGCATTCTCTTCTCCACACAATGCACATTTATCTAGCTCCCTCTCTTGTCCTATACCTTTCTGTCCCACTTACGTAGCCTGGCCTGCTCTCTCCAAATCTTTGTTTGACTACAATATAATATACCATGGAAGTCTGCATTCTCTTCTCCACACAATGGACATTTATCTAGCTCCCTCTCTTGACCTATACCTTTCTGTCCCATTTACGTAGCCTGGCCTGCTCTCTCCAAATCTTTGTTTGACTACAATTTAATATGCAATGGAAGTCTACATTCTCTTCTCCACACAATGGACATTTATCTAGCTCCCTATCTTGAACTATACCTTTCTGTCCCATTTACGTAGCCTGGCCTGCTCTCTCCATATCTTTGTTTGACTACAATTTAATATACAATGGAAGTCTACATTCTCTTCTCCACACAATGGACATTTATCTAGCTCCCTATCTTGACCTACACCTTTCTGTCCCATTTACGTAGCCTGGCCTGCTCTCTCCAAATCTTTGTTTGACTACAATTTAATATACAATGGAAGTCTGCATTCTCTTCTCCACACAATGGACATTTATCTAGCTCCCTATCTTGACCTATACCTTTCTGTCCCATTTACGTAGCCAGGCCTGCTCTCTCCAAATCTTTGTTTGACTACAATTTAATATGCAATGGAAGTCTGCATTCTCTTCTCCACACAATGGACATTTATCTAGCTCCCTATCTTGACCTATACCTTTCTGTCCCATTTACGTAGCCAGGCCTGCTCTCTCCATATCTTTGTTTGACTACAATATAATATACAATGGAAGTCTACATTCTCTTCTCCACACAATGGACATTTATCTAGCTCCCTATCTTGACCTATACCTTTCTGTCCCATTTACGTAGCCAAGGCGGCCCTCTCCATATCTTTGTTTGACTACAATATAATATACAATGGAAGTCTACATTCTCTTCTCCACACAATGGACATTTATCTAGCTCAACTGATCCAAGCCTTGCGATGACAATTTACGACGACTTGACCATGGACACTATCGGCTCCATATCATATCTCCATATCTTGCGCCAACTACCAACTGCCAATTGCTAACTGCTTCGTTGACCTACATTGACCAGTTTAAATACATTTTTCTTGAAACGTAAGCGTTTTATTTCTCCGAATTCAACGCTTTTTATCAAATATCGTAATCTAGCCTGCGGAGGCTCGATTCCTATCAGGCAGAATAAAGACAAAGCCCAGAGGCAGAAATATGTTTAGTTCAAATTGTGATCAATAAAATGATCTATATTTCTAGTGTAGTATCACTTTGTCGCTTAAGGTACTTCAGCTATGCAAAAATAATTCTATATGAAGGTTTCTTCATGGCGTTTTAATCAAGGTTGCTAGAGCAATTTTGGTAAAAATCAAAATTTTTGAAAAACATGTCCTTGTAAAGGATAGCCTGGGGGCGGAAATTTTCTTGAAAATAAAACGTTGACGAGCTTTGCACTACATCCTTTTAACTTGGTTACGTGAGGGGGAGTGAAACTGCATTTTCCATTAAAGTAACGTAAAACTGAAGCTAATTGCAGCATCCGATGTCCCGTTGTGTGGAGGATCGATCTGCATATATCACTCTGTGACCTGAATCTATTTGCGGGCCTGCTGCCAATGCGTACGTGTCGACCCGATTTCATACACACATGCGGCGTTTTTAATATGACTCTTACTCAAGTCAACGTACCAGCAGCTAATGAAAAATCCAAAGAGAAATGTACCTCCCAATCAGTAATCCGGAACGTGGTTATTCATTTGTGACAATGATTTACAACGACATCTGTTTCCAACTGCGAAACTACAGATTTTCCGTCAGATTCATTCATAAAACGAAAACACTGTTTCAAATATTAACTTTATAGAGATTTTGTAGTAATTCCTAAGTAACTTATAAATGGGATATTATGTTGGAGGTTACGAATTAGCTAAAAAGGTTATGTGCACTCACGTGAAATTCTGCCTGCCTCGTTGAAGCGATAATTCACAAACTGTAAGAAGAAAAAAATATTTTAATCATGAACAGTTAATTAGCTATGGCCCATTAACTAAGGAGAAGTTCAACCAAATCCTGCAATATTAGCCCTAGCAAAATAAGGATTACATCAGCGGGAAGTCCTGAAGGACGTAAGTAACTGGCTTATTTATTTTTTTTTTTAAAGTTACATAACACTTGGGTCCCTGGAACATAAATTTCTATTTTCTATATTTCTATACCTACTAACTTCAAACTTTGCATGCCTAATGGGTTTTATATGGGAATGTATCACACCAATTTTTAGTAATTTCTGATCATTTGTTTTGAGGGAATTAATTCCTAATTTTAATTAAAGTTCATGGCAATATTGAAGTTAATGCATGTGCAACAATAACCATGCCAGTGGAATAACACTTATCCTACTAACTGTACAAACAGCTTCAGTCGCTATGTCGAAGAACAATATATTACGAGGAAAATTATGTTAAATTATGTAGTACATTGAATTTTATATTAGTATTTTTTGTATTTAAAATTTTATGACAGCCAAACCTAGTCTTAAAACTTATCGTCTGAGACTGAAGTTGTAGACCCATATGTGGAGCACAAGCTAAACAAAATCCGGAGCCATAACTCCAAAACTAAAGCAGAAGGAGCAGATATTGTATTAAAATATGTAAAGTGGAGAAAAATCAATTTTTCTAAAAATAGGCAAAAAAATAGTTTTACACTGTTCTGCAGTTTATTCACACTGTGGTCTATACGGCTATGTACACTGGTATTCAAAATTTGCTTATTATTTTCAATAAAGTAGTCTGCTATTTAAATTACTATTTACACCTTGTACTATACATACTTTGCGCCTAGTTCTTAAAATCTTACACATTTCTTCTGGTTTTTACAAATATAGTTTGAATAGCATTAGGATGTTCATGTATGTCCATTTGAAAATGTGAAGCTGAGATATTAGGTATTGCTCTATGTCCAATTGTACATATTGGTACTCTGTGGGTTTGTGAAATTAGAAGTCCAGTTGCAGAAATCCAGCGTCACATATACAATTACAACGTTCCAGTTCGTCTGCCGCAGGTCCACACTGCACTCACTATTTCGGCTACCTGCCTTAAAACTAAACTCCTTTTATTATAGGAGGAAATAATTGGAGAAAAGCTTCGGGGTCCCGTGGAAGCACCCCCGTTAGTATGGGTAGTGTGGCACCTGCAGCTCTGGGAAGGATGTGTCCCGGGGTCCAGCCATGACCGGAGGCCCTGGATGGATCACCGGGGTTTCAAAGGAAGTAGTAGAGTATCAGGAGTCTTTATCCTTTTGTCATTGTGCACCTTGGATGCTTGAGATGGAGATGGGTTGCTTAGCGGCGCTGGTGGCGCGTTTCCCATTCTATGTCGTCAGTTGGTTGGAGTATGCATGCCTGTAGGTTGTCGATTCTTGCGAGGAGCTGGGCTTAGTCGTCGCGGACGTCATCAGGGACATGCGTAAATGTAGCTACTGCGAGTTAGATCTCTGTCTGTTTTAGTCGCGGATACCATTTTGTTTTTACTTGGACCCCAGGCCATGTGGGGATTTCCGGGAACGAGGAGGCGGACGCGGTTGCTAAGTCCGCTTGCCGTTTGCCCCGGAGTTTAACAACTACGGTGTCATACCAGGATGTGCAACGTTTTTTCCGTCGCCAACTCCTATCTGCTTGGCAGCAATCCTGGACAGCTTTGGAAGGTACACAACTCCGGGCGATAAAGAAGAGCGTACAACCCTGGCTAACTTCCTGCAGGGATAACCGGCGAGCCGAGGTGATACTCACCCGGCTGAGGATTGGGCACACACGAGCAACTCATGGCCATCTGTTAAGAGGGGAACCGGCCCCTGTGTGTGCTCCAAGTGCAGTACGCCTCACTGTGCGGCATGTATTGCTTGATTGCCCGCAGTACACCCGCGTTCGCCAGTCTTTGGGCTTGGGGACTAACTTGCGGTGTTTTAGGGGACAACCCAGTGGCCGTGCTTAAGGCAGTGCGGTTTCTTGCTAAAATCGGTTTTAATAAACAAGTCTGACTTGTATTTTATATTTATCAATTTTAGAGATTTTACATTTTTAGTACTGGGATGAGTTTTTTATATGCTTTTAATAGTTGAGTGTTTTATTTTATCCTACTTTTTAACTTAGTTTGTGTAGCTTTTAGTACTTAGAGTTAACTTCGGGCCCAAATGACCTTGTTGTCGACGGGCCCTAAAACACCACACACTCACTCACTCGAGTGTCTTAAGTTTCTGCAGTGTGTCGTGGTGTTGTAGGTTGATGAGGTCTTGTAGTGATGTCAGTCTTAGGTCAACGGTGGAGATTAAGTCTTTTGTACGGCTTGAAACGGTGTCTGTGGAGGTCTTGAGTGTCTCCTCCATCATGGTAAGCTTTTTCGTGGTGTCCGTGATGAAGTGCTCGGAGTGCTCTAAGTGGCGTGCTACCTGTTGGGTGGCTGCAGTGACGTTGTTTTGTAGATTGCTGGCGGAGGAGAGAGCATTCTCGAGGCTAGTCAGGCGTTGGTTGGCGGTGGATACTTGTGTGCGGAGTTCTTGCAAGCCGCTGGAGTGGATGTTCTGGAGTTCTTTCCGCGAAGGCAGAGAACTCGTGGTGGCAGTGGTGATGGTGAGAATGCCCTCCAGGGCTGTGAGTAGGGCAGTGATGTTGCGGACTTCGGGGCAGAGGCTCTCGAGGACAGCACGGAGTTCCGGCGACCCGGTGTCGGTGGTGGTGGCTGTAGTTGAGACTAATGCTTCTGGTGGTGGTTCAGCTGCCTGTTGTGCTGCTGCAGCAGCGGTGATGACCCCATAGATGCTGTATGTCTGGCGAGGGTAGTAAGGGCGCTGCGCCTGCCCTGCGTAGTGGCCGAAGCCGTTGCAGGTGGCGCAGACTGGCGAGACCTCCCGAAGCTTCATGGACCCTTACGATGGCGAACGAATCGTCCAGTGCTTCCTCTGTCTCTCTTCTCGGCACGTCATTAGTGCTGCGCATGGGCGTAGGCGTGGCTTTAGCGCTATCCGTCTCCCTCAGTCCCCACTTCTATCTCTCTCTCTCTCTCTCTCTCTCTCTCTCTCTCTCTCTCTCTCTCTCTCTCTCTCTCTCTCTCTCTCTCTCTCTCTCTCTCTCTCTCTCTCTCTCTCTCTCTCTCTCTCTCTCTTTCGCGCCAGGTAATAAGCGCCTAGCGACAGTATGAAATGGAAGCCTGCTCCCAATTTTGCTTTTCCATCTAGCTGCAACATGTTTTTTTACAGCGTACTTCTTTTCGTTATTTCTATTCACCGGCTGACACCAACATGATGAAACATCATGCGTTATGCTGTTTATTCAGTCAATAATACACTAAACTTTAGGAAAACCAAATAACTTGTATACACACCTATTTCATTATTTAAAACAAACTAAACAAAAGCACATCTTTCTCATGGAAGTCACCATTATACATTGGAGTAAACACACACAGTCAAAACAAGAATGAATCTACACGTATTCACTAAGTTTAATGCCAAGAACATAGAATAATCACAGATAGGCAGTACGGCTTCTTTTATTTTCTTAGTTGTTAAAACACCCAAGGTGTGCTGATTACTTTTTATACTGCATTTACGTTTAAATGATTTCTGATTAAACACTTTGTATTGAATACATAGTAATAGTTTATCAAACTACCTCTAGATAGCAGCACTAAGCTATCTCGCAAGATTTGAACGGAATTTTAGAGAAAAAGCTGCCGAAAAACGAACAAAATTGAAAAAAACCAGGCTATCGTGCTGGCCCGAACATTTAAACCCTGTGTTATACCTTTACAAATGGCGGAAATAGAAAACTCTTACCATAATTCAATAAAGGAAGGTTTCGGTAACATTTGTATGCATAAATCTAAAAATTTTCGTTGTTGAGACTTTTGGGATATTTTTCAGTCCCAAGGTCTCTTAAAATCCCGTCCAGTTTTTGCAACATTTAGGTGCAAAGTAAAGTAATAGGGACGTTTGCACATTTGAAAGCGAGGGAGTCACGGACCCAGGAATTCTTTGTTGTGTCAAGAAAAGGCCAACGAATATTTGATGACCGTTGCATTTCGAAGCTTTGAAGAAAGGACAATAAGAGGGGAGATATTCTTAACTGAAGAGATAACAGCAAATCTGACCAACCTGATTCGGGAGAGTGAAGGAAGTCGACAACCAATACGTGCGGGGATGGAAGAACTCTTGGAATGAAGCAATACTTAGAACGACGCCCTGTTCAGCCGGAGTGTTAAGTGGCACCAATAGACTATAATCTACAATAACCAATTTAACACGGAGAAGTGTAAGGCCCCGGGTTCCGTGTATCGCAAGTGCAAACCGGGGGAACATTTTAATATGATTTTACAATGTTACAGGGAATGCTGGTCGATAATGGTGTAAGAAAGGTTAAGTGTGGAATATTATATCACAGCGTTTCTTCCTGCCTCCTTCACTTCGATTCCAGCTTTAACGACCATTCCTGCTGACCAATGACAATTTAATGGATCGACCCTGAGATTCATACCACTAGATCCACAACGAACCAAGGACACGCGGTTGTCTTCAATGTCGGGCAAAGAAGCGCAGACCTTCTAGACCTCGAGTACAACATAGGACATGAAGAGGTAGGAATGCCACTTAATTCGTTAAAATGTTTCTGTGGAACAGTTTTCATAATATATTTAGACACTATACTTAAATATTTCTACCGTGGTGTGAAGACAACGTGTCTGCCACACATTCAAGACGTTCTAAGTTCGAATCTCTGTTAAGGAGGTTATTCGGGTGGGTTTCTCCACAGTTTCTCTGAAAGGTGAATGCCAAGTAACTAATCTTTATGGAACCTTGGCATATTTGAACAAATTCTAGCCATTTGATTTACCGTGCGATATGCCCTTACCGGCTAAGTACAGTTGGACCTAAATATATTAGCTAAGTGACAAAACTGAAGTGAATGTCATAAGCTACAGTCCAGTAACCGAGGAAGCAATGTCAAATTAACTAAATCATATCATTGAACTGAAATTTAAAAGTGAACTCAATAACAACAGGTTTATAACGGTGAAAACTGAACTAAATAAGTTAGTGAAGTGACAATAAAAACTGAACTTAGCAGGCTTAGTGAAGTGGTAGCGAAAACTGAACTAAATCACATTTGTGAACCTGCTTTGAAAACAGAACTACGTAAGGCTAGTGAAACGATACTGAAATCTGAACTGGACCACATCAGAAAACAGAAACTTCAACTGAACTGTATAAGGATAGTGAAGTGTTAGTGAAATCTGAATTAAATCACATTAATGAACTGTATTTGAAAATTGAACTGTATAAGTTTAGTGAAGTGATAGAGAAATCCGAAGTGACTCACATTAATGAATTGGCATTTGAAAGTGAACTGCATAAGGTTAGTGAAGTAATAGCGAAATATTAAATGAATCACATTAGTGAATTGATATTGAAACTGAACTTCATATGGCTGGTGAAGTGTTAATGAAATCTGAACAAAATTAAATTAGAGAACTGAAAGTTAAACTGAACTATATAAGGCTAGTAAAGTGATAGTGAAATCTGGAGTATATCACATTTGTGAATTGGCATTTAAAAGTGAACTGCGCAAGGTCAGTGAAGTGATAGTGATATCTCAAATAAATCACATTAGTAAACTAATACTAAACTGCATAAGGCTGGTGAACTGATAGGGAAATGTGAAGGAAATCAAATTAGTGAATTGGCATTAAAAGTGAACTGCGTAAGGTTAATGAAGTAATAGTGAAATATCAAATGAATCAGATTAGCGAATTGACATTGTAACTGAACTGCATAAGACTGGTGAAGTGTTAGTGAAATCTGAATTAAATCAAATCAGAGAACTGAAACTTAAACTGAAATGTATAAGAAAAGGGAAGTGATAGTGAATTCTGAACTATATGACATTAGTGAACTGTCAATGGAAACTTAATTGCATAAGGCTAGTGAAGTGCTAGTGAAATATGAACTAAATCAAATCGGAGAACTGAAATTTAAACTGAACTGTATAAGGATTGTGAAGTGATAGTGAATTCTGAACTAAATCACATTAATGATATCTGAATTGAATCGCATTAGGGAACTGACATTAAAAGCTACACTGTATAAGTTTGGTAAATGATAGTGAATTTTGAACTAAATCACATTGGTGAACTTGCATTGAAAAGTGAACTGCATAAGGCTAGTGAACTGATAGTGAATTCTGAGGTAATACAGATTAACCAACTTACGTTAAAATTGAACAGCATAAACCTAGTAAAGTGATCGAGACATCTGATCTAAATAATATTAGTTAACACATGTTAAAATTGAACTGCATAGAGCTAGTGAGGTGACACTGTAAACGAAACCAGATATTGCTAGTAAAGTGGCAGAGAATACTTTAATGAATCACCGAGTGAAGTGATGTGAAAACTGAACTACGTAATATTAGTTGGCTCATTGTAAACTAAAATAAACATTTTGCTTTTTGTCCTCCTGGAGTGCATTGAACACCAGTAAAACTACTAATATGTGAATTTGATTACTAAAGTGACATTAATTATTATCTGTTATTAAAATAACTCAATAATGATTATTATTTTTATTATTGTACATGATTCCCATTTTTGCTATATCTCGAATTGCCTATAAATAAGCTGTACAATTCTTATTATTGTTGTAGAAAGTTACATGAGAATATCAAACTAGTGTACAATAAACATTCAAGTGATGCTTTGCTACTTGTTATGATTCGCAACTGTTTGAAAAAAGCACTGTATATGGTATCGTCACATTTTCTGCAGCCTTATTGTAGAACGAGATCTCGTGATCGAACGCTACTCCAATGCTTTAACCCTCCTCTATCCTTGACAAAGAGTGGCATTGCATGAACTTTGGAAAAAGGCACGCTTTGTACCTACACATGAGGGGCTCGAGAGCGATACAGCAATAAGAGGAATTTCAATCTACATGTTGTACATTATTTGCAAGCTTGCATTCATGTTCCAAGTGCCAGTGTATACAGCAGGTTAACAAACGTTCGATACGACTTCTTTATAAAAGACAATATCGACAGACACAATACCACATTTCAACTCTAAAATGTCTCTGATTCTTTAAAACTAATGTCAAGATGTCTGAAGAAGTATTCGCAATTCAAAGTTCTGCATTTAGTCATACACAATTACAATAGGTAGAGATAATAATTATTTAATACCGACATTATACAGAAATTAGGTTTGCGACTCCCTTTTAGAAGTCGAAGAGGCCCCACTGTCACTGTTTACTCTGAAACAAATTAGATAATAAGAAGAGAAAGCATTTGGACACGCGCTTGCTGTTTATTGACTATTTTAAATCTTTTGACTAACTATTACGAACGATATTTTGGAAGATTTTAAAAAGTACAGGCACACCACTACAACTAACTAAAGTTGTACGAAGTATGTATACTGATACAAGAATGTTTATGGGTGCACACAATTCCACGTTGTGGACGCCAATTTGAAGCAATTATTTAATGGCAAGCAAATAAGTCGGCGAGCAATGAGGTTTCTCTCAGGGTATGCGTGGATGTGTGAGAAGGAGATTTTAGTAACACTGGAATGCCCGTTTCCACTTTATTTATTTACTGCTTCTTCTTTTAGAACCTCGAAGTGAAAGTTGCCGACCAAGGGTTACCAATCTCTGTTTAGAGTTACTGACTGCAGAATGTTTATTACTCGATAAATTTATTCGTTCCTCATATATATACGAACCGACAAATATTCCAGACAAAACCAGAGGACTGCCTTAATCGCCCTCACGCCTCAGACTGTTCTCATAGACCTCACGCCGAAGACTCTTGTAATCGGCTTCCCGGCGAAGACTGTCCTGATGGCTTGCTAGCCACGAACTGACCACATCGGCTTCACGCCGAAGACTGCTTCACTGACCACAGCTGCTTGTGTGTGTATATGTAACTTTCACTCTCAGGAAACTCCTTTTCAACCAAAATCCCTTTGTGGCTGTTTTGTCGCCATTGTAAATGATCCAAAGAATTTCCTATTCATACAAGTCAAGTGAGCCCCTTTAGAAATCTGCTAAGGACACTGTTTCTTACATTGCTTTTGTTATAACAACTTTCCCTACAACTGCTGGACTCAACTGGCCTTGCCCTTGTCGTAACAAAGAACAAACATTCCTTTGACATCCATCATGATTCTTTACTTATGGCAAACCTTAATTTCGGTATCAATACTGATACAAAACCAAAAGAACATGCCCTGAATATAAAATAAGAATTAGAAAAACATCTGCGAATTTACCTTTCCATCTCTGTTTTTAATATAAAATTAAAATATGTTAACTGATTCACTAATAAATTGGTGCCAACCTTGTGATCCGAAATTTTGACACAAGTTGTCTGAACATCTATAACCTTGTAGACCGATGCTTCAGTTGTTCCCCAAAGTAAATGAACGAGAGGACTTAGATCAGGAGACAGCTAAGGCCACAGTTCTTTAGTAATTAGTCTGTATCCAAAGCATTCCACTAACAATCCCACAGATTTATGTTAAGTGTGAGGAGTGACGTTATATTGCTGAAAAAACAAATGCACCGTTCAGTTTTTCTTCACACAGCTATAAAATAAATGGAAAAAGTATATCCTAGCCATGTATAGAGAAATTTAGACAGAGCGAGAAATTGCAAAATTCATTTACTAAATCTGGCACAGTATCCCGGTGCGGTAAATTTGAAATAGGAAACTTGCACTTTCTCGGTGCAGTTTCCACGTTCATTAAAAACCTCTTCCTCTACAAAGACATGTTACTCGGTATAATACATTGCTGTTACCTCTTTCACTCGTTAGTCCACAAGCACATGACATGCAAAATAACCCACTGGCAGCCAAAGACTGGAAATAACATCCGCTTCGAAATGGAACGCGGGAAACTAGGAATGCCAACCATTTCTCGAGGAGAAATTTAGAACTCCAGTGCGGAGGGAGTTAATGATTGTTATTTTTACGAGTTTCCTAATAGCCTATGATGTACTCATAGTGAACGGCTTATCCATTCAGAGATGGACCGCATCTGTTGGTCAGGGTGAGTTATCTGGATAAAGTTTAACCCGGAGGTGGCCCTTAACGGGTAACTAATCTCTATGGGACCGGACTTACTTTGTCAATATTTCAGTCATTTCATTCATCGTCGGGTTTGACCAAACTCGTTAAAAGCAACGTTTAATTTAAAAATAAATTGAGTGTATAAATACGAGTTGCAGGACTGCGACCAGATAGGAACTTCGGGTTTTCTTTCAAAATATACGTGAATTCTTTGTGAATGAGTGACAGAGGTGTCAGCACTTTACGGTGGATAGACAGCAGTGACGAGAGTTAGAACTGATTTTGATACTTAAAATGGCGACGTGTCCATTGCAAGAATAGCCTGTAATCATTCTTTTTCTCCATTTTCCTGATATGACACCTATTGAAATTCATCGTCAGTTGAGACAGACATGTCATGGTGCTACCATGGATGTGTCTAATGTACGTTCCTGGGTGTGACAGTTCAATGAAGACAGAACATCGTGTGACAACAAACCAAGACATTTGACTGAGGCATGTTGTGATGGTAACATGGATGTGTCTAATGTACGTTCCTGGGTGTAACAGTTCAATGAAGGCAGAACATCTTGAGACAACAAACCACGACAGTTTGGTGAGGCATATAGTGATGGTACCATGGATGTGCCTAATGTACGTTCCTGGGCGCGATAGTTCAATGAAGGCAGAACATCGTATGACAACAAACCAAGACAGTTGACTGAGGCATGTGGTGATGGTACCATGGATGTGTCTTATATACGTTCCTGGGTGTGACAGTTCAATGAAGACGGAGCATCGTGTGACAGCAAACCAAGACAGTTTAGTGAGGCATGTGGTGATGGTACCATGGATGTGTTTATTGTACGTTCCTTGGCGCGACAGTTCAATGAAGGCAGAACATCGTGTCACAACAAACCAAGACAGTTTAGTGAGGCAAGTGGTGATGGTACCATGGATGTGTCTAATAAACGTTCCTGGTTGTGACAGTTCAATGAAGCAGAACATCGTGTGAAAACAAAGCACGACAGTTTAGTGAGGTATGTAGTGACTGTACCATGGATGTGTCTAATGTACGTTCCTAGGTGTGACAGTTCAATAAAGCAGAACACCGTGTGACAACAAACCAAGAGAGTTGTTTGAGGCATGTGGTGATGGTACCATGGATGTGTCTAATTTACGTTCCTCGGTGCGACCGTTCAATGAAGCAGAACACCGTGTGACAACAAACCAAGAAAGTTTAGTGAGGCATGTGGTGATTGTACCATGGATGTGTCTAATTTACGTTCCTGGGTGTGACAGTTCAATGAAGACAGAACTTTTTGTGACAACTAACCAAGACAGTTGCAGACATCGCCTCAAAAATTGGCATTTCCGTGGGATCTGTACACACAATTCTGCATAAATATCTGAAAATGCTCAATCGTTGATGCTCCAAAACAACGTTCTCCACTCGCTGGATCATGTTGTCAGATCAGCTGAGGCGAGGCTGTGCCTGTCTCGGTTTGTTGTCATACGATGTTCTGGCTTCATTGAACTGTCACACCCAGGAACGTACATTAGACACAACCATGGTACCATCACCACATGTCTCACTCAACAGTTTTAGTTTGTTGTCACAAGATGATCTGGCTTCATTGAACTGTCACACCCAGGAACGTACATTAGACACATCCATGGTACCATCACCACATACCTCACTTAACTGCCTTGGTTTGTTGTCACACGATGTTCTGTTCTCATTGAACTGTCACACCCAGGAACGTACATTTGACACATCCATGGTACCATCACCACATGCCTCACTTAACTGCCTTGGTTTGTTGTCACACGATGTTCTGGCTTCATTGAACTGGCACACCCAGGAACTTACATTAGACACATCTATGGTACCATCACCACATTCCTCACTGAGCTCTCTTGGTTTGTTGTCACACGATGTTCTGTCTTCATTGAACTGTCACACCCAGGAACGTACATTAGACACATCCATGGTACCATCACCACATACCTTACTCAACTGGCGATGAATTTCAATAGGGGACGCACCACGAAAATAGAGAAAACGAAAGATTACACGCTGTTCTTGCAATAAAAACGTCGCCATTGTAAGTATCAAAACAGTCCTAATTCTCGTCACTGTCACTAGACTCCCATGTACACTGCAGTGCTGCCATCTCTGGCACTCATTCGGAAAGGGTCCACGTGTATTTAAAAAAGAGCAGAAGTTCCTATTCTGCACTCAGGCATGATAAAATATTAGGAGTTTTATAAGTTGTACGTGTCTCATAATATGATTTTGTAAGGAGATCTTATAATTTAAACAAAAGAAGAATAGAAGTTGACATAGCTAACGGTGCGACAAACTTAGTAAATTTTGAAGAGGTGTAACTGTCAAATGAGGAAGCAGATATACTTTATATTATATAAAGATGTAAAACAGTAGATTTGGTTATTAAAACTAGCTATAGCTTGCATTTTAACCAAAAGATTTGCAGAAATTTAGATTGAGTGAGTAAGAAGCTAACTTCGGAAGCAACTTTGTAACTTTTCAGGTGGGTTTAGGCTCAGCTCTTAAAGAAACTGGTAAGGTGTTTTGGCATCGTCGCTATTCAGATGAAGGGAGAATCTGCTAAGGCGTCTTTTAAAAAGTCAAGACGCTACGCTTAATGGCGACGCGCAGGAACTGCGAGAATTCGATAAGGTTCACGGAAGCTGAATGTATGGCTTAATTCTCCATGCGTAAGTCTGCTCGAGAATGCCTTCATTCCAAGGGTTTTACCTTATCCTCAAGTGCCAATTCCTAATCCTCTTCTACTGAATACGCCATTCTCCTTAGCTGTATTGCACGCTCAGGTAATTTCGCAGTTTACAACGTGGTAACACATTTAAAGAAGGATCTGCGAGGCCTGGATGTATGTGTGCGTCAAAGTGGAAGATTCTCCTGCGAATGTGACTAGTCTTAAATCTCATCTTTCATTCAAAGCTCGTATTGTTCGTGTCACTCCTGCAGATGCTTTCAAGAATTCAATGTATGAGAAGATATAAAGCTTGGAATTGGCTTCAGTGAGGTGAATTGGGCTTTAATCTCAACTTGCAGCTACATACACAACAATAAAGGCTAGAAAAACTAAATGACAGAGTATTGATCCCTTGCACCTCCATTATATTCCCTGCTGTCGTATAAGCTACAATCAGATGTTTAATAGAAGATACGTGAAGGTCAGTTGCGCTGTGTATTGTTAGCCCACTTTGTTAAAACACAATTATAATAATATACCTATATAGGTTATTCCTATATGCGTTATACCAATCGCAGTTCCATGCAGGTTTTAGAGCGGGCAGGAGAATATAGGAAAACATATTTTTTATTTGAACAACTGTATATAATTACTTCAATAAAAGTGGAAGGGTATGATATTTATTGACCTAGAGAGGCATTTGATTCTATTGTGACTGTGAAAATGTAGTAAATGGAAATGGGTAAGAGCATTTAATGATGGCCGCACAAATGTGCATGATGAAGAACGGAGTGGACGTCCTTCGGTCGTTACTGAAGATTTGGTACAGAAAGTGGACGAAAAGGTGAGAGAACACAGACATTTTACAATTTCATCATTGTGCGACTATTTTCCTCAATATTCTCGTAGTGTTTTGTTTCGCATTGTGACCGAGAACTTGAAGTACCGGAAATTTTGTTCACGTTGGGTTTCAAAAATGTTGACGGATTTGCACAAAACCTAACGTTTAGGCAGTGCATTGACTTTACTTGAGCGGTACCACAATGAAGGTGAAGACCTTTTAGACCAAATTGTTACTGGTAACGAAACATGGGTGGCCTACGTCACACCAGAATCTAAACAATCCATGGAGTGGCGACATTCATCATTACCCACAAAAGTGAAGTTTAAGCAAACAATTTCTGCCCGGAAGATCATGTGCACAGTTTTTTGTGACAGAAAAGGAGTGTTGCTAGCGGAGATTCTGCCTCGTAATGAGACAATCGATGCAGCGTCTTATTGTGAGACATTGAACAATCTGTGCCGTTCAATCCAGTACAAAAGACAAGGGTATCGTTTTCCTGCATGACAATTCCCGTCCTCATGTGGCTAATCGGACCAAAGATCTCATCAAATCTTTTTAATGGGAAACTCTAGATCATGCTCCATACAGCCCTGATCTGGTGCCCAGCGACTACCATTTGTTCCTGCACTTCAAGAAACATCTGAGCGGTCAGCGTCTTCAAGACGATAACGAAGTTAAAACAGTTGTGATACAGTGGTTAACACGTCAGGCGGCAGAATTTTATGAGCAGGGTATTCAAAAGCTGGTGTCACGTTATGACAAATGCCTCAATATTCACGAAAATTATGTAGAAAAGTAGATTGAGGTACAGGCTTTTATGTAAAAATAAAATTATTGCGATATCTATGCACGTCTCTTTTAATTCCAAAACGGTACTGACTTAAAAAACAGGCCTCGTATATAAGGGAGTGTGACACGCCAGCAGGCAGTTGTAAACAAGAGTGAGTAAGCTGAGTTAGTTGTGTAACAAGAGTGTTGTAGTAAAGAGAGCTGAACTGGACGCAGTTATCATCGACCTTGAAAGATTGTGTTGTTGTGTGATGTAATGTTGTTACGTGAGAAATAAACAGTGTATCTCTACGGAAATAAAGGGGTTTTTAATTCCTGCAACTCGGCCTTTTAATTCTAGGAACCCGCAAACCACTACCGATAGCATCACCTAATGGGGCAGCACAATTGGAACTGGGCAGTCATTTCACTAAAATTAAATTCTTGTCGAGGGCAATGAAATATTTATACAGAATCGCTAACTTGGAAGATGCCACAGCTCGTATATATGTGACACAGAATGTATTCAAAATATCAAATAAAACAAGTGAAACCGTAGACTCAACAGAAAAATTTACATGTAATAACAGTGGGGAAATACAGGCATTGTACATGGTTTGGCATGATGGTTTGCTCCTTAAGCTCTACCGCATCGGTCTTCCTAATTACTTATCACATCTAATCCACAGTTTCCTCTACGACCGCAGCATTTCAGTACGCATTGTTGGAAAGCTTTCATCTCCACGTAATATTACCGCAGGTGTCCCACAGGGTTCTATCTTAGCCCCGACTCTATTTAATATATACATTTCTGATATTCCTGACTTAGCTCCGACTTCTTTAGCTCTTTACGCTAATGGCACAGTACTATATTATTCTCATGTTAATCTCCAGTACGCACAACAAGTAGTACTGCTCTCTTTAGATCGCCTAACTCATTGGTTCAGCACTTGTCGGATCTCATTGAACCCTCAGAAAACCGAAGCTAAAATCTTCACTCTTCGCCGATATACTCCGCTTACTCCGTTGTGTCTATAGAGGAACAATGTCCCTTGGCTCCCCACTACAACTCCCGTTAAAAACGAGGGCCGTTTTTTTCAACCTCCGATAGGCTATAAATAAAACACAAGTTCATATAAAACAATAATTTTATTACCAAAAGAATAGTACACTTATGGTTATTTTTCGACATAATCACCGAAGAGATTGAGACATTTGTCATATCTGTGGACAAGCTTTTCAATTCCCTCTTCAAAGAAAGTTGCCGCCAGTGAATTCAAGTAGTCCTTGACGTTCGTTTGAAGGTCCTCATTGCTTTGAAATCGCTTCCCACCAAGCCACGTCTTCAGTTGAGGAAAAAGGTGAAAGTCACTGGGTGCTAAGTCAGGACTGTATGGCGGATGATCGAAAATGTCCCATCCAAATTGGTCGAGAAGCCGTTGAGTTGCTGCTGCAGTGTGTGGACGGGCATTATCGTGGATCAGAACAACTCCAGCAGTCAGCCTTCCTCTTCGTTTGTTCTGAATGGCTCTACGTAAACGTCGTAAAGTTTCACAATAAACAGCTGAAGTTATTGTGGTTCCGGGCTGCATAAACTCCACAAGCAACACACCTTGTTGGTCCCAAAACACAGTAGCCATGGTCTTTCTGTTGTTGAATGTTTGTTTGAATTTCTTTGGTTTGTTTGGTGAATTTGAATGCATCCTTTGTTGTGATTGCCGTTTCGTTTCCGGTGTGTCGTATTGAACCCAAGTTTCATCCCCAGTCACGATTGATTTCAAAAAGTTGTCTCCTTCATCGTGATAACGCTCAAGGAACTCCAAAGCTGATGCCATTCGTCGAGTTTTGTGGTTGTCAGTCAACATTTTTGGGACCCAAAGTGCACAAAGTTTTTTGTAGCCTAAACTTTCAGTAACAATCAAGTACAAAACAGACCTTGAAACTTCTGGAAACTCCGTAGACAAAGCAGTGATGGTGAATCTGCGGTTTTCTTTAACCATTCTGTCAACTCGTTGAACAAGGTCATCTGAAACGACAGATTTGCGTCCTTGACCCCCTTCATCATGCACAACATTAGGACCATCTTTAAACTTTCGACACCATTCACGAACAACACCATCACTCATGAAGTTTTCGCCATACACACGACTCATCCTCCGATAGATTTCTGCAGCACCATGACCTTCAGCCTGTAGAAAACGAATTACACTTCGCAATTCGCACTTGGCGGGAGCATCAATAATGGCGGCCATGTTTACGTGGCTGTAGCACAACGCCGACTGACGACTGAATGTCAAAAATGGCGGAGTGTGTAGTGCGAGAGCTGCGCAGTCGCCGACAGCGCATACCCGCTTTCTGCTGCCCGCGTAGCGTCGGCATGGAGCGATCGGAGGTTGAAAAAAAAACAGCCCTCGTACCTTGGAGTGCTTTTGGAATCCCGACTGATCTGGCATGCTCATATCGATCGTCTTATATCACTGGCCTCCGGGAGACTTTCGAAACTCTCACCTCTGCTGCATCGCCGTTCCAGCCTCGGCCTACAGTCTTCATTGTTACTGTACAAATCACTCGTTCGTCCGCTTATTACATATGCCTGCCAAGTGTGGGGGGCCGCACACACATGTCATTTGCGTCGTCTTCAGGTCATACAGAATCGCTTCATGCTCATCGCTACCAACACTCCATGGTTCATCCGTAATCAGCAGCTCCATCACGAACTAGGACTGTTACCTCTTCACGACTACATTCGCAGGATCGGTCGTCGCTTCTTTTCCATGCTGAAAGAAGTTCCAGGAGCTGTGCATTATAACATCAGCGTCCGCACGCGCCAGCCCTCACACTTGAAGAGGAGAATAGCAAAGGACCTGCTTCTAAGTGATACCTCTGACTCGAGTGATTCTAGTGCTTGATGTCTGTCTTACATCTTCAATATTGACATAATTTCTCAGAGAGTATTATTGCAGTTCTATCTTAATGTAGTTAGGGAGCGGCCTGTTAGCCTACCCCTGAGTGTTATTGTTCTTATTGTACTGTTAACTTCCTTTCACTCTGATCTGTAAAACATTTTACTGCTGACCAATCAATAAAAAACTATAAAAAAACAATGGGGAAATATCATAGTGGCTTTTCTTCCAGTAACTGGACAATATCCGGAGTCAACACCATCTGAAGATTAAATTAATAAAATATGAAATAAAGCCAAGAGTGTTGATTGAAAACTCAAAATTAATAATCTTGAGACGCAGTTGTCTGAAGCTTGGTAATGAAGGATTCGTCACGATGACAGCTGGACCGACACAAATTTAATTACAAAAGTGTTAGCACATTTTGGAATGAAAAGGCGTAAATAGGAACGCTGTCAGTAAATTAATTACAATGCAATCTGGGACGAGAATAGAATTACTGCCGCCAACTTATTAATCAATAGTTTATAACTAAACGGAAACTGATTTTCGTTTTTGAGTTATATTGTTCACACACAGTACACGGGACAAGAGGTAAAAATGCTTCTCTTTGATTCATGAAAGCACAAAAGCTTTCAACAGAAATCTTGATATCAGTTTTCGGTTGAAAATTTATTACTTCTCTCCCAGACGAAAATATGTATAATAGAAAGCGAATGTTCCTTGCAACCATTACAAATGTACAAGCCCTTCTTTTCGATTCATGAAAGAATATTAATTAGAGCCTACTACATACTCATATACTCTGAACATACGGAGAAATATTTAACAAAGAATTTTCCCCAGATCACAGGAAGACTGCTTTAAGAGTTGTGACGTATTTCAGCCGGAAGCTAGGCATGCAGTGCGTGTGATGTCAGGCAAAAGCCGTGTAGTACCAAGTTGCCTATATAAATGACGTTGTGAGTACAGAATATGAGGATTCAGTCAGCTGTACCACACTCGATTACAACAATGTAGCTGCCACCTACCTAATGGAACTATTACATTTACATCTCCTTATTCTTCTTCTTCTTCTTCTTCTTCTTCTTCTTCTTTCTTCTTCTTCTTCACTTCATGGCATAGGCAATCAAGTGCCTGTTCCGCCTTCAAAGTCCTCCAGCCATCGTTTCCTGGGTCTGCCCACCGATCTCCTACCTTTAGGATGATACTGTAATATTTATTTTTAAGTCTATTATCTGGCATTCTTTCAACAGGTTCCTTCCATTTTTGTTTGAGATATTTTAACCTATCATTCATACTAAAAATGTCCAGCTCTTCTCTTATATTTTCATTTCTTATTAAGTTCCTCTTCGTGCATCCTTTCACACTTCTCAAGAATTTCATTTCTGAAGCCTGTATTTTACTCTGTTGCCTTTTAGTTAACGTCCAAGTCTCACTTCCGTACGTCAGTATAGGTACAGCCATACCTTTGTAGAACTTTAATTTTGTTTCTTTACGTATTTTGTTTCTAAATGTTGTATTTATTGTTCCACATATTCTTTGAAATTTGCATATTTTATTGTAGACATCATATTACTTGTCATAACTAACATCAGTTCCCAAGTAGTTAAAATGTCTTACCTGTTCAACTCAAAGATTATTTATAACTATTTTTGTTCTAATTGGCTCTTTCCCAATGAATGCCATTACCTTTGATTTTATAAAAAAATTCGTATTATATTGCTTACAAAGTTCACTAAGTTTAAAAATAGATTTTTGCAGGGCAGACTCGTTATTTTGTATAATAACTAAGTCGTCAGCAAACAATAAAATATTTAAATAATTTTTATTTGAAATTTTAAAACCTACATTCACTAGCTGCTTCCATTTGCACACCAGGTCCCCAATATAAATACTAAAAAGTGTAGGTGAAAAAGTACACCCTTGTCTGAGACCCTGATTAGTAAGAATTTTTTTTTAGAAATTTTACCATTGTTCCTCACATTTATTTTTGTTTGGAAGTAGAAGCATTGTATAATTTTTAATAAATGTTGTCGGTATCCTCGATCTTCCAATATTTGCCACATTTTGCATCGGTTTACCCTATCGAAGGCTTTTTCAAAGTCAATAAACGCCATATGAGTTTCTTCATTTAACTCCCTATGTTTTTCAATTAGTTTTTTAACAATAAAAATGTTATCAACACAGGATCTGCCTCTTCTAAATCCACTTTGTTCTTCCGAGAGAAGTCATTCAGCTATATTCTGCAACCTTTTGTTTATTATTTCAGCAAATATTTTATAGGCCGTATCCAGTAAACATATTCCTCTGTAATTGCTACAGTCATTTCGTTTCCCTCTCTAAAATATAGAGAAGGTTTGGGCTATAAGCCAATCTTCTGGGATTCATTGCTTCTTCCAGCACATATTATAGAAATGTAGCAGTTGGAGCTTTAGCAATAACCCCGCATATTTATATAACTCTGCGTTCAATCCATCTTGACCCATTGCTTTCCTATTTTTAGCTTTTATGAGTGCTTCTTCTAATTCTTCAATTAAAATTAAATCTCCCTCATATGTGGCGTTGCCTCCTGCGTTTTCGTTATTTATCTCCGAATTTTCATCATACCACAAAGCTTTGTAATGTTATTACATTTACAATGTGACGATTTATTGAAGGCCACATATATACACAAGAAATACTTGGCTGATTTTTACAAGAATGTCCCGAAACCAGATTTCCGAGGTTGTATTGACTTGCCGCACGGACATTGTGTATGTTTGACTTGACATATGCCTGCGAATTATGAATTTAGCTAAGTCCAAACCCCAAAGTATCTTGTCGTATCACAGTCTAACATGCAGCCTTCGATTACAAATATCCCAGACATTACGTCCTGACATTGATAAACTAGTTAAGGAAAAACGAAACAAAAAGTTTGCAGAGAAAATTACCTTAGATTTTATTTTATTTACGTTATAACATGCCTGACCTTAAGATAAGTTACGAGATGAAGTTTTATATATTTTCTCAAGCCAAAATGTAATTGTTTATAAACTGTGACCAATTATGTCATTAAATCAGTCAGCATTAATATTACAACAATCAATATGTAAGTTGTACGTATTAATACCTGATACGTTTCCTGTCTTTCCTAAGCTGTCTGAATCCCATCACATCCAACGATTTCCCTGTTCTTGGTCAGCTGAAATCAGCGTGGTAACGTCACACGCTAAACTTCCTTTCATAAAGTGAATGTACGTCTTATCCTTCTCACTTAAAACTACAAATCCCGGAGCATCCTACCACAGCAGGATACCCATCAAGTTTTGTAACCCGTTTAAAGGAAATATGTAATTTTCATGATTATTACATATATACAGACGGTTCGCGTTTTCAATTTGAAGATAATATATCTGCAGTAGGATGTGCTTTTGTTGTTTATGAAAACCAAACGGAACTAACTCACTCCATGTTTAAATTGTCACCTGAATGTTCTGTATTCCGGTCGGAGCTCTTAGCAATTAAAGACACTATAAAATGATGTACTGTTAATGGAAACAGTGATTCACAATCAGCTCTACTCGCTATTAATGATAAATACAATTTAAATTCATTAGCACATGAAATCAGAACATTACTTCAAAACCATCCAGGACATATTTGCATGGGATGGCTTAAAGAACACAGTGGAATTTTAGGTAACGAGAGAGCTGATTGCTGCAGAGTCCAATCTTCCTGTGACATACTCTTTATGTCCTATTTCTAATGTAATGAAAATAATACATCAACATATTCTTGAAGAATGGAACCAGCAATGGCTAACAACTCCAAATGGAAGTTTAAAAAAAAAAAAACATTATTTTTCCCTAATGGATATGACAGAGGAAAATGTGAATCTCTTGTACCAAATTTTGTTTTGACACAATTTTTAAGTTGACATGGTAAATTTGGTGAATACTTATCACGCTTTCACTTAAAATCCAACCCCGAGTGCATGTGTGGTGAAGAATTTCAAACTGTGGTTCATCTCCTTTTCTGTTGTCCCATTTTCTGGAGAGAAAGACAAGAATTAATATTCAAGCTAGACTCTCTAGGAACTGAATTTTCTGCTCCGCTCACATCTTTGTTAATGAAGCCACAACAGTATAAGTACTTCATGATGTTTATAAACTCAGTCTTTAAACGTCTGAAATAGTTTAAATTAATATGCATTAGATTAAAACATCATTTCTTCCTTCTAGTATTTAAAATATTTTTGCTAAAATTATATATTGTTATGTATCAACTCTAACCCTAATATACCACTGTGTAAGATAGGGTTCATAAATCTGGATAAATAAAAAACAAAAACTTCCTTTCATTCCGGGGCATATTTGACAGTTACTGCCCACGGAGCTAACGTCACACGGCTACTACAAATCTTCCCCTGACCTAACCTGACTACAACTGTAAGTGTACTAACCCTTGAAGACCAGGTATTAATCACCTGGTTTTGCGCTTTCTCATTTCTACATTCTGTCCCGTGAACTTGCTCCTACATGTATTGTGTGATTCTACTCTCACCGTTCAATCTGCTCCTGTTTGCCCAAGATACACTGACCAGATACTTCAGTATGGAGACCCTGAAAACCGTCAGCTTGCCCTGGGTGATCAACAATACCACAGGAAAGTTTTCGACTTCATCAGGGCATGCAATGTGAATGTTCAAGTTCGAAGTAAAATTCATGTATCTTGATAGAGTCAAAATGAAAAATCCAATGCCACGGTCGGGATTTGAACCACGGATCTACTGGTTTCCGTCCATTCGCTCTAACCCATTGAGCTACCATGGACAACGTGCCGTCCTGACATTAAATTCTCCCGGCCGTGGCATTGGATTTTTCATGTTGACTCTATCTATCAAAAAACTTATCCTATACACGGCTAGTGTGAAGAAATGATTAATTTTCATCTATTCATGTATCTTACTAATTGAAAACAATGTATCTAGAATTTTTATTTATTTATTCTGTATTTTCAATGTTTAGTCGCGATATGCCTTTCATGTTGAAGCGACTTTAAATAATAAATAAACTTCAAAAAAGAATAAGTTTGACGAATTCTGCGTTACGGTGAGATTAATGACTAGAACTATAAGCAACGATTCTTTTTAGAACTATAACGTAACATCAGAAAAATAAAGGCACACATGTTTTAATTTAACAGCTAAAAAATCTAAACAGATAGCTCATTGAAATGAAGTTGACATAAGAAAATTCCTTGACTGATGTGTTAGCTTAAAGTGCGCAGTTCCTGACTGAGTGTGAGACACGTAAGCCTAATTCCGGCATTCACAATGTCTTAATATTTATGTGACGTCACTTTCTCTTATGAACCTACATAAGCAGATATTGAAAGCAATTAAGCTTCAACAGTTTCAAAAGCTCAGAGTGCAAGCAAGGCGGTATAAATCTAATAAATCTCGAGGATAATTCCACTTGAACTGGCGGTAAGCCACAAGATAGATCCTTTTCCTGGAAAGAGAAGAAAAACAGCTTTTCCACAAAACGAAACCAAGCATCCTGAAATCCAGAGACAGAGTAGGTACTTAGCTGGGACGTGCAAATGGCATTGCCAACTCATTTACAATGCAAACTGCTTCGCAGGAGAAAAGCGTGAACCCTGCTACGTATCATTATTAACTCTCTTTCTATCTTATCGTCTTGAACGTTTGACCTCAATCACACATGTTGCAATACGAAAATGAAAGGCAACAAAGGTCGGTTGTATTGTCATGACAACAAGGTGGGATCTTTTGGAGGATTTACGAATTATCATTTCTGAGCTGTTTTGTTTCCTTGATATTGCGACGTGTAAGTTGAGCAATGCTTGGGAACATATCAAGTCCTGGAGCCTTTCTTATTTAGTGCTTATTTCCTCTGCCGAGACTTGTTTACATTATTTTCAAATTCTAAGTCCTTATTTAAGTTCTTAACGACTGTTTATTTCAGTCGGGAGTCATTCTAGTTATTCGGAAAGATGAATGTCTGGTAGGTCTAAGCTCTGTGGATTCTGTACACATTGGAGCATCATTTCATTCATAGTTCGATATGACTGGGTTCTTCCGGAGGTTACGCTTCTCACAGAAAGACAGCTTCGCGAGTGTGACGTATTTCAGGCGGGTGCGAGGCCTGCAGTGCGTGTGACGTCAGGCAAGAAAGGTGTATTACAAAGTTGTAGAACATAGCGCTGTGAGTAGAGAATCTGAGGGTTCATTCGGGTGCAGCATACTCCTTGACAACAATGTGGCTGCCACGTACCTAATAGAACTGTTACATTTACAATGTGACGATTTATTGGATGAATAATATACACACAAGAAACACAAGACTGATTTTTATTAGAATGTCCATCAAACCAGTTTTCTGAGGTTGTATTCACTTGCCGCACGGACATTGAGTATGTTTGGCTCGACATATGTGTGCGAATTATGTAATTAGCTAAGTCCGAACCTGGAAGTACCTTGTCGGATCACAATCTAACATACAGCCTTCGATTACAAATTTCCGAGATATTACGTCCTGACATTGATAAAATAGTTAAAGAAAAAACGAAACAGAAAATGTCGGAAAATGTCCACGTAATTTTTGTTCTGAATGGGTCTCCTCTAATTACTTTACATTCTATTTTATTTACTTTATAACATGCCTGACCTTCAGACAAACTAAGACTTAAACTTTTATATATTTTCTTATAGAACAGAGCCAAAATGTAACTGTTTATAAACAGTGACCAATTGTGTAATTAAGGCAGTCTCCATCATTATTACAACACCCAAGATGTAAGTTGTATATAGTATTAATGCCCGATACGTTTCCTGTCTTCTACGCTGTTGAAACCCACACACATCAAACTGTTTCCTTCCTCTTGGGCAGCAGGTCAGCGCGGTGACGTCACATGCTAGCTTGACTTTCGTTCGGAGGAACATTTGGCGGTTAGAGCTGTCGGAGCTGACGTCACACCGTCTTCCCCGGCACTTGATCTTAGAAACGAGGTTGGTCATGCCGCTTATCAGTGGTGGCCAAGCTATACGCATTCTCAACGTAGACGACACGCATCTCCAAAGTAAGGCTCATGTTGGGCTCTTTATAATTATATAAGGGATGTCACTTAAAGATTTGTGGTATGTTTTGTATTTAACATTCATTAGTTTATTAAATTTACACATCATGGACATAAGTGACTCAAGGTCGTAACAATATAGTCCTGAATCGATTTATATACTTGTGGATTATAATTTACGAATATGTGAGGAGTTTTATGTTCAAACCATTTACTTATACACTCCTGGAAATGGAAATAAGAACACCGTGAATTCATTGTCCCCGGAAGGGGAAACTTTATTGACACATTCCTGGGTTCAGATACATCACATGATCGCACTGACAGAACCATAGGCACATAGACACAGACAACAAACCATGCACAATGTCGGTACTAGTACCGTGTATATCCACCTTTTGCAGCAATGCAGGCTGCTATTCTCCCATAGAGACGATCGTAGACGTGCTGGATGTAGTCTAGTGGAACGGCTTGCCATGCCATTTCCAGCTGGCGCCTCAGTTGGACCAGCATTCGTGCTGGACTTGCAGACCGCGTGAGATGATGTTTCATCCAGTCCCAAACATGCTCAATGGGGGACAGATCCGAAGATCTTGCTGGCCAAGGTAGTTGACTTACACGTTCTAGAGCACGTTGGGTGGCACGGGATACATGCGGACGTGCATTGTCCTGTTGGAACAGCAAGTTCCCTTGCCGGTCTAGGAATGGTAGAACGATGGGTTCGATGACGGGTTGGATGTACCGTGCACTATTCAGTGTCCCCTCAAAGATCACAAGAGGTGTACGGCCAGTGTAGCAGATCGCTCCCCACACCATGATGCCGGGTGTTGGCCCTGTGTGCCTCGGTCGTATGCAGTCCCGATTGTGGCGCTCACTTGCACGGCGCCAAACACGCATACGACCATCATTGGCACCAAGGCAGAAGCAACTCTCATCGCTGAAGACGACACGTCTCCATTCATCCCTCCATTCACGCCTGTCGCGACTCCACTGGAGGCGGGCTTCACGATGTTGGGGCGTGAGCGGAAAACGGCCTAACGGTGTGCGGGACCGTAGCCCAGCTTCATGGAGACGGTTGCGAATGGTCCTCGCCGATACCCCAGGAGCAACAGTGTCCCTAATTTGCTGGGAAGTGGCGGTGCAGTCCCCTACGGCACTGCGTAGGATCCGACGGTCTTGGTGTGCATCCGTACGTCGCTGCGGTCTGGTCCCAGGTCGACGGGCACGTGCACCATCCGCCGACCACTGGCGACAACATCGATGTACTGTGGAGACCTCACGCCCCACGAGTTGAGCAATTCGGCGGTACGTCCACCCGGCGTCCCGCATGTCCACTATACGCCCTCGCTTAAAGTCCGTCAGCTGCACATACGGCTCACGTCCACGCTGTCGCGGCATGCTACCAGTGTTAAAGACTGCGATGGAGCTCCGTATGCCACGGCAAACTAGCTGACACTGAAGGCGGCGGTGCCCAAACGCTGCGCAGCTAGGGCCATTCGACGGCCAACACCGCGGTTCCTGGTGTGTCCGCTGTGTCGTGCGTGTGATCATTGCTTGTACAGCCCTCTAGCAGTGTCCGGAGCAAGTATGGTGGGTCTGACACGCCGGCGTCAATGTGTTCTTATTTCCATTTACAGGAGTGCATATTCGTTTTAGTACCCTTTGTAATTCTTTGCAAATACCACATGCTTATCTAAAAGAAAATACATATCATATTGTGAAATATTACTATAAGTACTTGACAAAAGTAGATGATGAAGTTCTGAGGGCAAGTATGAATTAAGGGCACTGGGAGGTCGATAGTTTTCAAAATATCCATTTTTGTTTTTAATGTTAAAATTATATAATTCTTCAGCTTTAAAATGATATATAACATTAAAGCCCTTTAATTCGTCAATTTAAACGAGGCAGCGTAATGATACGCCCACTTCCTGGTAATGGTACATAATCTTTGATCGTGATTTCTCAAAACCTTGAGTTTTCATATTTTAGGTGCAGGTTTCTCAAAAACTATAAAGAAATATTGACACAAAATTTGTAGTGGTTATTTATCAATGTTCCTTCAACATTTATATTCATGTGGTTTACGAATTGGATGAAAAAAAATTCAGTCCTTGAAAATATTATCATTCGTTTTACTCAAAATTAATTAATTCTTTCATGGGCATAGTATAAACTATACGTGATTTTAATTTAACCAATATTATAAAACAATATTGTGACTTTGTGGGTTAGTGAAATTAAAAGTCCAATTGCACAAACTCAAAATGTTCTTTACATTCACCGAATTACATTTGGAAGACTTCCGATTACACAGACTTACGTATTGCACACAATTAAAATTCACCAGTTCATCTGTCACAGGTCCACTCTACACTCCAATTACGTACAACTCCTCTGATGTACGTCCCCAGTCTTCCGGTCTGGTCCGTTCACTCTCACGGCGCTCCTCACGACTGCTCGCCAAGAACCGAACTGACCGGCTCACTGCAGGACTTATATAGGAATGTCTCTGTTTCTGGAAGTCCGGCGGTTCAGAAAATAATCCGGAATGTTTCAGACGTCAGGGGTGAGGGGAAAGAGGCGGCAAGCGACTAAATAAATAAATAAGTAAATAAATAAATAAATAAATAAATAAAATCTGAATATTCTACCCCGGCACCTAGACAACTATACCGGGGCATATATCCAAATTTTCTCTTTATTTTTCCATAAAATCCTTACAATTGTTATAATTATACAAATCTCTCGGAATACTAATCTACAAGAATAAAATGAAATACAATAACAGAAATAAACACAAAAAAGCAAAAAGCAAAAAAAAAAAAACTACTATAAAAATTACAAAATCCTTATTTTCTAAATCTACATCTAAATCTACTAATGCTGTAGTCCACTATGGCCTCCACCATCACTCTCTCCCTCCGCCGCCCATGCAGTCAACTCCATTTTGAACTCACGCTGATACTTCTCTTCTTATTACTCTCTCTACTCTTCTCTTTCCTCTTGTAATCTACTTCTATATTCCGCAAATGTCTCTCTCCCTCTCTTCTCCTAGATCTGAATGTTCTTCTCTCTGCCCATTCCTGTCTTCCTGTTGAGGTTACAAAGAATCTTCTTCTATTGACTTGATTAAGATTATCAATTTCTAATTGTACCTCTTCTAATTCTTCTTCTTGTTGATCTATTTCTTCTTCTTGAATTCCCTCCATTGTTAGATTATTCAATAATTCTTCCCGTCTTATCCTATTTTTTATTCTAGAACTCCTTCTTGGATCTTGTACTATTCTTCGCCTATTATCAACTGTTTCTCCTTTGAATATTTTTACCTCCCATGCTTTCTTACTTACAAAGTTAGTCAAAACTTGTAATTTATTTACCAATTGTTGATCTCGAATTATGTCATATACGATATACCCTGCTAGCGCATGCCTCTCTTCTTGTTGGTGAATTGCATATCTTCCACATTCAAATACTACATGTTCAGGATTATCTTGTTTGTTACATAATTCACATATATCATTTTCAGTTTTATTGATTTTCATCCAATAGGTCTTATAAGGTCCGTGTCTGTTATATAATGTATAAATCCCTTTGTTGGTTGAATAAAATTCAATTTTAATCTTTCTTTGACGTTCTGAAAAATTTCAAACACTCTTCTACCTTCTAGACTTTCTGTCCATTCATTTTGCCATTTATCTTTTAAACTATTTTTAATCACCCAAGATTTGTTTGTTCTGACTCCAGTTATATTATAAACTTTTTCTAAATTTCCTTTTTTCGCCCAAAATTTTGCGCCCTTCAATCTGCGCCAGCGACTACTGACACCTCCCTAATCATCCCCTCAGTTAGTGACACGAGTTAAATGGTTAGGCGTGGGCTGAATGCTTCCATTCCCCTACTCAGCTGTCAGTTGGTCGTGCTTTCCGATAATTGGGTGACAGTATCATTGGTTATTTAGGATAAAACTTGGTGCATGTAGCTTTAAACTTCTACAAGTAAAGTGCACCTGAAATATAGGGGGCGTTGTGATTTATGCCCATTTTACATGGACCTATGTGAACGTTATTTAAATATTATACAGTAGTTAAATGCACACATCCTTATACAGTAATCATATCGAATTTCAATTTCTGATAATGTATAGTTTTCTGTATATTCAAATTTTAATATTGGTAAAAATTAACCTTGTCTGGTAAAAGTAACCTCCCAGTGCTCTTAACATAAAAGAATGGAAACAGGAGTAGTTGGTGGCTAGAAGCAGAAAAATATTTCAAAAATATGAAGTGGAACTTACGGAGGCAGGAAAATAGGAATGTAGACGATTTTTGAAAAATAGAACCACAATGGAGGTCATAGAAAGGCAAGAGCTATGGGGCGGGTGAAAATAGAAAAGAGATTAGGGCAAGGTACGGTTATGTGATCAATGAAACAAACAAGAGAGCGAAAAATGGCTTTGATAAGAACGCGATCAACGTACTTAAGGGTATGTATGACTGAAATTTCATGAAAATCGTGAAAAAAACGACTTCTTTTTATTTTAATTTCATAAAATAATTTAGACATTCCCGAATGTGAAAAATGCATAATTTGCCTCCGGATGCCATTTTTAAATGCTTATTTAAATGTCGGTGGCCTTTAAACTCTGTCAGAGTCACGCCCTCTTTTGCCTACATCCACATTCTTTGTCTGTCTTCCGTTCTTAAATTTTCAATTCAAGAAAAGAAAAATAAGGCTTTCAGACGAAATAGTTCCTAAAATGTTGCCAATATATCAGAGGCTGGCTTCTACAACATTACTAGAGAGGTGCAAAACAGGAAAAACACAGAATTCCAATGAATCTTTGCATCATGTCATATGGAATAAGTGCCCAAAGGAAGTTTTCATATCAAAACAAAAATTGGATCTTGCTGTTATTAAAAGCATCAGTGAGTTTAACATGGGCAATCTTAAGTCATTGGAGCTGCAACAAAATATCAGAGGTGAAAGTGTAGTAGACTCAGCAAGGAAAACTTCAGTGCAGCGAGATCAGACTCGTATCCTGCAAAGCAAGAAGCGAAGTTGTGCAGAAGAAAAGCAACATCTAAAGAAGAAAAAGGTGGAAAAAGCAGCAACAGAGGAGAGGAAAAAGAAATCTGAGGGTCCAACCTATCAGCCTGGTTGATTTTAATGTGAGTTATGCAATCAAATCTTTAATCACTGTTTTCTCAATGTTCATATTTTCAGCATTTTTCTTCCTGTAAAATGCTCCTTCCGATGCAGTTTTTGTACTACATTCAAGAAATTTCCTACACAGGTTCAGAATATCATGAGGAATGGAAATTGCCCTAGGTTTTATTGTGAAATGTATATAAGCATATATTTTTAATTTTCAAACACAAAACTTACAGTTTTTTAGACAAAAAAAGAATATTTGTAAATTAAAAAATTTTTGTGACCTAAACTTAAGGAGACACAGAAAAACCCAGAGCAATTTCAAAAAGTGTGTGTATTATGAACATAGGGTTAAAGTATTAGACCAAAATTCAAAATAATTTGTCGCAAGGGACTTTTTTAATGACGTAACAAAAAACATACAAAATTTATCATAATTTCTAAACTGCTGGAGAAAAATGGTTTAAATTTAGGTTGTAACATGTTTACAATATACTACACCTATGGTGTAAATTTGAAAAAGCTGGCATTATTAGTTCACAATTTGAAAATTTCAGTCATACATACCCTTAAGAGAGCAAAGACGAGTTTGTGAATTACGTGGGCCAACAGAAAGTTCAGTTTATTATTTGAGAGTGAAGAAACAGTATGGAGAGAGAAAGTGTGGGAGAGGACATGCGAAAAGACGTTTTGAAAAGCTCAAGAAAGGCGGATGGGAATAGTAAAGATTTGTAAAGAAAAATGCTAGGATAAACGGAGACAAATACGAAATTAGATTAGATGACGATCGGATGTTATGCTACGTAGCTATGAATGAATCAAGGTAAATGGGTTGGTCCCCTTCGGTCCCTTGCACGTAGGCCGCATGTTGGGTGCATTGGGCCTCGTTGAGCCCTCCCGGCACTCAACACCTCATAAGATAGGATATGTGATAGCTGAGGACTACGGATGGGAGGTTTTCAATAGGTCGGGGTTTTTCTCAGGGTAGATCTGCAGGAATTCTCTCGTTTGAGTTTCAGGGAGTGTGTGCGTCCTGACAGTGTATGCGTATTATCACATAGAAGACACCACGACCTTTGAATGTCAGGTTTATTGTTACAATTAGGCCTCTCCACTCACCACTGTTGACGATGTTATTCGCACATTAGGCGCGAGATTTGAGATTTCCCGTTGGTGTGTGCATGACACGACTTATATGTATCTGTGTACGCGTTGTTCCTGAACGTCGGTAGTGAATTACTTCGCATAACATAGTATTTCCGGAGGATTATTAAACAAAAAGGGAGTTTGGTGAAATCTTAATGATGTTGTAATGTGTGCAGTTTCCCTCACCTAATGTGAGTTACTCCGTCCATCCACGGACGCGGACTCTGATGAACTTTCAGTACTTGTTGCCCCCTTCACTTGCGGAAACAGAGTGTTTTTCCTAGCAAACATCGAACGTCGCCATTGCACAAATTTCCCCTTCCTTTCGCCGAATTTTGGACATTTTAGGGCTCATGTGACCTGTTGCCTGTTCCTTATAGGTTGTATTTCCTCCCTACTCTTAAATTTAAGAGCAATTTCTAGTGTATGAGGTATGTACTCCACGCGATTTTCACCTTCCCACAGTCCAGCTAATTAATGCATAAGCATGTTTGAAAATGTGTATGTTAAATCCCAGTGTCTATTCTCTCGTCACGTATCATGTGCGGACAAAAACATGGGCTGGACAATACAACTTTTGTCGGCTAGAAACACAAAGAGAATACCTGTGAGGCATAGTGTTCATTTTCCTCGTTCTCATGACACGTTGGGTTCTCGTACTTTCAATAATATATATATATATATATATATATATATATATATATATATATATATATATATATATATATATATATATATATATATATATATATATATCGGGATTGCCTGTTTAGTTTATGCACTTGTATATTTAATCATTATCCTCTAAATTTGTTATAACTTTATTTAATTCATATTGTGGTATCTATCCGCCCTTAATTATGCGTTTAATAGGACTTTCGCGGTTATTATTACAATGTTATGCCTAACAGGGACGGTATCAACCTCTCTTATTGGAGTGCTTATTCAAGTCCAACGGTCCTTGCCATGGCTGCTGGAGCTTCGGGCAGCGTCCCTTGGTCCGGGTAGGACGGTACAACCAAACCAGGTCACCTTGCTGGAACCCTTGACTGTTGGCTTGCCTGTCATACCTGGTCTTCATGCGGTCGCTCGCCTTCTGGATGTTCTGGCGAGCCATCTCGTGCATGTCGTGGAGATGGTCCACCAAGTTCTCCACATACTCGGTCGCTGGCTGTTTCGCTTCCGGAGGGCTTCCAAAAGCCAGGTCACAAGGGAGGCGTAACTCTCGGCCGAACATTAAGCTGGCTGGCGTCATCCCAGTTGTGTCGTGTGTAGACGAGCGATAGGCCAGCAAGAACAGTGGCACCTTGACGTCCCAGTCTCGCTGATGGCTGGCCACGACTTTCCTCAGGTGTTCCTCTAAGGTCTTGATGTACCTTTCGACCATGCCATCCGATTGGGGATGTAGAGGCGTAGTGCGAGTCTTGTTCACCCCAAGCCTTTGTAGTGCCTCCTTCATTAGGTTGGACTCAAAGTTGGTACCCTGGTCACTGTGTAGCTCTAACGGCACCCCAAATCGACAGAACACTTGCTCCACGAGGCAGTCTGTGATTGTCTTTGCCTCTTGGTTTGGGATGGCATACACCTCCGGCCACTTGGTGAAGTAGTCCACGACCACCATTAGGTACTTGTTGCCTCGGTCGGAAACTGGGAACGGTCCAGCAATGTCAACGGCGATCCGTTCGAATGGCGCTCCGACGTTGTACTGCTGCATGCGACCCCGGCTCTTCGTCTGGGGGCCACGACTCGCCGCGCACACGTGACACTGACGGCACCATCTCTCAGCATCTGCTCGGAGCCTCAGCCAGTATTAGCGCTGCCGTAGTTTGTCAATCGTTCGGTTCGCTCCCAGGTGTCCTCCCGTAGTACCGGCGTGCACTTCCTCCAGGACTTCCGGGACCTTACTCCGGGGAAGTACCAACTGCTCTCTCTGCGTCTTCCCATCGGGTGATTCCCATACCCGGAACAGCACGCCCTCTCTGGTCTTCAACGAGTCCCATTGGGCCCAGTACGACTTGTAGGTGGCGCTCCTCGGTGCGATGTCCTCCCAGGTGGGTCTCATCCCTGCCTCCACTTCCCTCAAGAGTGGCCCCAAGTCTGCGTCCGCCAGCTGCTCCCTCCTCAGGCCTGCGCTATCCCAGCCTTCAGCAGGCACTGCCACAACTACTCGGACTGCTGCGGCACGCTCCTTCTCTTCCACTCTTGTGCACTGGCCGCACTCTTCTGGAAAGGGTCTTCGGGACATGGCGTCTGCGTTACCCTCTTCCCTCTACGATGTTCCGAGGTGAAGTCGTACTCCTGCAGCCTCTGGACCCAACGTGCTGTCTGGCCTTCCAGGTTCTTAAAGGTCAATAGCCAGGTTAGGGCGGAATGGTCAGTCCTCAGGTGGAATGGCTGACCGTACAGGTACTTGTGGAAGTGCTCCAATGTCTTTACTACCGCCAGTAACTCCCGTCGGGTGACGCAGTAGTTCTTCTCTGCCTTGGATAGCGTCTTGCTGTAATAGGCTATCACCCGCTCATGGCCGTCCTGGATCTGCGACAGGACACCTCCAATGCAATGGTCGCTGGCGTCGGTGTCCACAATGAAGGTGCCACCCGGTTGTGGGAAACCCAAAATTGGAGCACTGCACAGGGTCTCCTTTAGGTGCTGGAAAGCGTTTTCTGCGTCCTCCGTCCACACATAAGGCCGGTGTTCCTCTGTCAGGCGGGTGAGGGGTTTTGCGATGTTGGAGAACCCCTTTATGAAGCGCCTGTAATAACTGCACAGCCCCAGGAAACTGCGCAATTCTTTCTTATCCTTTGGGCGAGGCCAATCTCTCACAGCCTGCGTCTTCTCCGGGTCTGTGGCCACTCCGGTTGCTGAGACTATGTGGCCCAAGTAGTTAACTTCCTTGCGGAAGAGCTGGCACTTCTTCGCGTTCAGCTTCAAGTTGGTAGCTTGCAGTCTCTGTAGCACCTTACTCAGATTCTCGAGGTGATCTTCAAAAGTCTTCCCGACGATGATGATGTCGTCCAGGTATAGCAGGCAGGCATCGTAAGTCAGCCCTCTCATCACTGACTCCATGAGGCGCTGGAAGGTAGCTGGTGCGTTGCAGAGGCCAAAGGGCATAACCGTGAACTGCCAGAGCCCTTGGCCCGTCGAGAATGCAGTCTTCTCCTTGTCTCTCGGGTCTAGAGCTACCTGCCAGTAGCCCGACTTCAAGTCCAGGGTCGAGAACCACTGTGCACCAGCTAGCGTGTCCAGGGTGTCGTCAATCCGGGTTAAGGGAAAACAGTCCTTCCGGGTGACGGCGTTCAACTTTCTGTAGTCTACGCAGAAGCGCAGCTCGCCGTTCTTCTTTGTCACCAAGACTACAGGGGAACACCAAGGGCTGTCAGACTCTTCAATCACTCCCCTGGATCTCATGTCCTCCAGCATGTCTCGCACCGCCTCTTGCTTCGCCAGCGGAACGCGTCTATGTGGTTGCCGAATAGGCCGGGCGTCTCCGGTGTCGATGCGGTGAAGCACTTTGTCCGTGCGGCCGTAGTCACTATCACCTTGGCTGAAGACGCGCTGATACCGTCTTAGTAGTTGTCGAACCTTCTCCAACTGTTCTGTGGTCAGGTGGTCGGCCGCCCTCTCCACCAAGCCTTCTAGCCGGGGCCCCAGGTGTTGCTTCGGCGCCGGCTCTAGTGTCTCGTCGATAGCTGTTACGCTCACCACGGGCTCGCACATTCCCAACTCCGTCCCGGCCTGGACGTCGTGGTCGGCGTCCGTAGGATTTAGCAGTCTCACGGGCACCTCCTCTCGGCACGGCAGCAATGCCCTGGTTACACACAGTCCGTTTACAGGCGTCTTCTGGTCCAGCATCATGTTCCTGGTTCTCTGGCCCTCCAGTCGCGCCGTCACCACCACCTCGCTCCTCGCGGGAACAACCACGTCTTCGTCCAAGACGACCCTGCAAATTCCAAGGGACTCTTCGGGTTGACGGAGTATAACCTCTTCTCCGTTGGCCGCAGGACCTTCTTGCCGACGTCGACCGTCGCCTCATGGCTCCTGAGGGCATCCAGTCCCAGGATCACCTCCTCAGCCACCTTCGCGACGAACACCCTCAGACGCACGGCACTCCGTCCCAAGTTCAGCTCCAGCAGGGCCTCCCTCTCCACAGGCAAGGTGTCGCCCGATGCCGTGACAAGCTGGTATGGTCGGCTTGGCTTCCTTGTCTGCAAACCCTTCGCCACGTCAGGTCTGATGCTGGTCACGGCCGCCCCGGTGTCCACCAGCACGCGGCACGGCTTCCCTCTTACCCACCCGTCCGCGATGAGGCTGTCATCCATACGCCGGCTGACGGCGCGCAGTGTCACTCGAGGGGATGGTGGTGATGGCGCCGACGTGCCCCTCTCCACGACGGCCCTTACTCGTTTCCCGGCTGCTCTTCCTGGCGTGGGCAGTCTCTCTGTAGGTGTCCGGGCTGTCCACACCCCCAACACAGGCCACTAGGTGTTCGCCGGCGTCCTTCAGCTGGTCTTCTGTCTCCGGCGTAGCGGACACTCCTCGTTCTCGACGTCGGAATAGATGTTACTTTGGCCACCTCCATCCTTAATGCCGCTGTCAGCGCCTCGTGTATGGTTTTATATTCGCCGAGCATTAGGCGCTGACGAATCTCCGTGTCCCGTACCCCGTCGACAAAATTGTAGGCGGCTTCCCGGGATACGAACTCCAGTGGCAGGTCAACCAAGGCCTTGCTAGCCAGCTGCTCGATGGCTATGGCGAACTCCTGCTGCGTCTCCCCCGGCTGCTGCGACCTTGCCTTTAGCTGGCTTCGGTATGCTGCGGCTAAGCGGTGGTTCCCGAAGCGATTCTCTAGGGCCTCCCAGATGTCCTTGGGCGCCGCCGTCGTCTGCACCGCGTTTAGGACTTCCGCGGCTCTTCCCTGGAGGCTGGCTATTAACTGTGTGGGCTCCTCCTCCAGTGACCATCCGTTGTGCCTGGCCACTGTGTCGAACTGGCGGCGGAAGACCTCAAACGTTGACGCGCCGTCATACTTGGGAGGTTTGACGCGCGCAGATGTTGTGTCGCGTCCCGGCGGGTCGGCCTTCAAATCCTTCAGCTTCCTGCCGACAACGTCCTCCACCATGGCGTTCAGGGACTTCACGCTGCTGTCGGCTTTCCCTTCCAGGTCGTTAACGCGGCTGGCCAGGTCCTCGACGCGCTCGTCCACTTGGCCCATCCGCTTGCCCAGCTCCGTCACGTCATCCCTCACGCCAGCCAACTGTTCTTCAAATTTGGCAGCGAGAGCCTCGTTCGCCACCTTCATTTCCGCGGTCAGTTTGGCCATCTTTGAGGTCATTGTCGTGGCCAAGTTGTTGTTAGCCGTTTCCGTCTTCGCTGTTAATTCGGCCTTCATTTCTTCCATCTTCCCGGTGATGTTGTCGTTGGCCGTCTTCATTTGTTTCAACTCGGCGGTGATGTTGTCGTTTGCCGCTTCTGTTTTTGCAGCGAGGTTTTCATTTGCCGTCTTCATTTCTGTCAGTTCCGCCTTCATTTCCATCATCTTCTCCAAAATTTTCTCCAATGCCGCGTCCATGGTTGTAATGTTCGGTGATGTTATCTTCCCGCTTCCTGACACCAGTGTGACTTTGTGGGTTCGTGAAATGAAAAGTCCAATTTCACCACTCAAAAATGTTCTTTATTTCCACCGACTTACAGTTAAATACTTGCCAATTACACAAAATTACGTAGTGCACACAATTACGATTCACCAGTTCGTCCGTTACCGTTCCGATGCACGTACACACTAACACTAACTGTCTGTCTCTCTGAAACCCTTTTTATAGGCATCTCGTCGTATTCTCGGCGTCTCTGGTATCCAGGCGAATATTCCAGATGATAGAAGAAGGGGAGAGAAACGTCCAGGGACGGGTGACATTCCTTTAACCACCCTTCAGTTAGTGACAGAGACTAATGGGAGGCGTGGCTCAGCTCCCTCCGGTTTCCCCACACAGCTGTGCCGTCATACCTTCCGCTAATTGGGTGACAATATATATATCGGGATTGCCTGTTTAGTTTATGCACTTGTATATTTAATCATTATCCTCTAAATTTGTTATAACTTTATTTAATTCATATTGTGGTATCTATCCGCCCTTAATTATGCGTTTAATAGGACTTCGCGGTTATTATTACAATGTTATGCCTAACAGGGACGGTATCAGCCTCTCTTATTGGAGTGCTTATTCAAGTCCAGTAGCCTCCGAAAAGTAAAGGATAAGTCTTGGTTGAACACTCCTTATATTTTCTGCTCTCAGTTCGATTTCAGAGTGAAGTGTCTAAGTGTAGCAAGTGTTTCACATTCACACAACGATATAGAGAAAATTCGTCCTCTCCAAGGCACTTCCTGCAAGTGGCACTAAGCTTCATCATATTGTTACCCAAGCGGCAAGCCTACGATGCCGATCAATAAATGAAGGCCGGCGGAGGGAGGGGAGACCGCAGGGGTGACTGGGTCTTCGTTTACCCCTCCTCTTGCAGCTCGAAGGAGCACGAAGCATCGAGAATGTTTTCCCCCTCCATAAAAAAGAAATATCGAGAAACTTCGGGCAGCGATTAATACCGGAGGCGACGGTCAGTTGTGTTGACTGAGTCGTGGCGAGCAGGAGTGTAAGGTGCGCCGGGTGTACGTGGAAAGACGAACTGGCTTAGTTGTAATTGTGTACATTATGAAATTGTAACTGTGACATTAGAATAAGGTGGTAATAAAGAACATTTTTTGAGTGGTGTAATTTAACTTTTTAATTTTACGAACCCACAAAGTCACAATATGTAGCTTTATCTCTAGAGTGTTGTAAGTTTTACCCGACCGAAGGTTAGCAGAATCCTGCAGTTCTTCTAGACAGCTCCCTCGATCGCCTAGCCGTGGTAAGATTACGCCATGATGTGCCATGTTGCAGTGATACACAATCAAGTGTCTCACATCTGGCCCTTCTCGGTGCAATACCAAAGACATGTTCCGGACTAATGAAGTCATTGGTCGTGCCTTTCAGTTAGTTGATTTCCTCAGATTGCAGCGTGCCCAGGAACCCAGCAGAGCTGTACTTGTCGGCGATATCAGAGAATATTCAAGCTCTCTTGGCACACTCGTACCAACCTAGACCTTGTTGTGCTGGCACATAGTGCTTCCAGGGCAGCCTAGCTGTCAGAATAGATTCCATATATCTGGAATACTGTAGAATAACCTTCCAGTAAGTACGATAGCCTCGTCTTAGGTCCGTGAATGCCATTAGCGGTCCCTGCGTCCGTGTTGGAGCCGTCAGTGTACCAGACGGACCCCATGAATCACTCAGAAATTCGTGGGCCACGAGCCCATTCCTCTCTGGGCGGAAAAAGGCTTCCAACAGCTTCCCATCGTTAGGATAGCCTGTGTCATCTAAAGCTTGTACAATATGTGTGTCCTTTAACTGGATTTTTAAAAGACCAACAGCCCAAACTTCAGAGACGAAGAGCAGTCATGCCGGCCTCCTTTTGGATAAACACCGAGCGGGATGGTTCAAGAGGTTATGTCTGTGGATCGCTTTCGGGAGGTACGGGTTCGATTCCTATTACCGACCTGACTGAACCATGTTCTTTCCGGGGTTTTTCCTCAGTCACTAGGCGAATGCTGGGTAGGTTAATTACATCCCCCGAATTTCCTGTCCCTCCTTTTCATTTCAATTATCATTTCATATCACCTCTCACCTGGTGATCTGTTTCAGGGTAGAAGTGTCGGCGGGTGTATCGGCGGTGCATGGCAGGAAGATATACTCTGAGGAAAACTACTTCCTCCTTTGGTAGGTCTGTTGCTGGTCTCCGCTCCTCTGCTGAGACCATTTCAGGACCGCCAGTCAGGGACCTTTGGGGACCAGTTCGCCTGCCTGGGACCATTAGGGCTCGGCTGCTCGGCTCTTTGTCGTCCCACTGTAGGGGAGCGAGTTCGTTGTCCTGGTCTGTCGAGGGAAGTCTTTTTCCAAGTATACTGTAGGGACACTGCCCTCAGAACTGTCGTGTCTCCTTGGTACCATTAGGGCTTGGCTGCTGGGCTCGTTGTCGTCCCACTCTAGAGGAGCGAGTTCGTTGTCCTGGCTTGTCGGGGGAAGTCTCTATCCAAGTAAACTATAGGTACCCTGCTCTCTGTACTGTCGTGCCTCCTTGATACCATTAGGGCTCGGCTTCTGGGCTCGTTGCCGTCCCGTTGTAGGGGAGCGAGTTCGTTGTCTTGGTCTGTTGGGGGAAGTCTCTATTCAAGTAAACACTAGGGACCCTGCCCGCCGTACTGTCGTGGTTCCTTGGTACCATTAGGGCTCGGCTTCTGAGCTCGTTGTCGTCCCGCTGTAGGGGAGTGAGTTCGTTGTCCTGTCCTGTCGGGGGAAGTCTCTATCCAAGTAAACTGTAGAGACCCTGCCATCTGTGCTGTCGTTACTCCTTGGAACCATTAGGGCTCGGCTGCTGGGCTCGTTGTCGTCCCGCTGTAGGGGAGTGAGTTCGTTATCCTGGCCTGACGGGGGAAGTCTCTATCCAAGTAAACTGTAGGGACCCTGCCCTCTGTACTGTCGTTACACCTTGGTACTATTAGGGCTCGGCTGCTGGGCTCGTTGTCGTCCCACTGTAGGGGAGCGAGTTCGTTGTCCTGGCCTGTCAGGGTAAGACTCTATCCAAGTAAACCCTAGGGACCCTGCCCTCTGTACTGTCGTGTCTCCTTGGTAACATTAGGGCTCGGCTGCTGGGCTCGTTGTCGTCCCGCTATAGGGGAGCGAGTTCGTTGTCCTGGCCTGTCAGGGTAAGCCTCTATCCAAGTAAACCCTAGGGACCCTGCCCTCTGTACTGTCGTGTCTCCTTGGTAACATTAGGGCTCGGCTGCTGGGCTCGTTGTCGTCCCGCTGTAGGAGAGTGAGTTCGTTGTCCTAGCCTGTCGGGGGAAGGTTCCATCCAAGTATGGACCCTGCCCTCCGTACTGACGTGTCTCCTTGGGTTGCCTGTGCCTCCTTCACCTCATCATTCCTCCTGCGGGTGCCCTACTTGGGGACATAGGAACAATGGGTCCAGCATGCTGGCCTACGTACTCAATCTCCTCCGGAAAGAAATGCTCATCCTAATCTTAATCCTTGGATAAACAAATCCAAAGTAGGCAAGCGAAGTGGTGCCTCCAGGGCACTGAGTGGAGTGGTGCGCCAGGCTCCAGTAAGCCCCAAACACGCTAAGCGTTGGATCTTATTTAGTCGGTTTTTGGGCTACACTGCAATGCTAGAACACCTGGGTGACAAGCAGGCCGCATTAGCGCGTAATTTATACAATAGATTAAGCTAAATACTGCAATTATTAAGTTGTATAAGTAAATTATATTCTGTTCTTACATATATATGGCAGAAATTTTTGCCAATATTTTGACTATGAAGTATGACAATGTTCCAAGGCGATACTTATCCCAATGACCCAGTAAAAGTCGTTTGTTCCTGCCTGGGTGCTCCATGGAAGGGTGCGGTGTGACAAAAGGGAATACAGGAGTACTAATTGAATCACCTAACCGGCTCCCTACCCCCTGAAATTTACCCATTCCATTAAGAATCCAAGGAGAATTTTACAGAGTGCATCCTATCTCCTTTCCATGCGACACCGAAACTAATATATCTAAAACAACTAAGTGAAATGAACTAAAACGTAAGGTGAACTGAAAACACAGACATTTAGGGGGTATAATGAGTCTTGTGTGAGGAACTCACGACGTCTCAAATGCCACCGATTGTATAGTTTCTGTTTAAGTCCAATGTCACAGCCATATAACAAAACAAGTGAAGCTAAAACTTTATAACATTTAAAGAGAATGTGATAATGGTCTTCCGTGCTAACTTTCTTCTGTTTCACAAACAA
>CM060951.1:10945673-10987778 GCA_030765055.1 Mantis religiosa
CTTCTTCTTCTTCTTCTTCTTCTTCTTCTTCTTCTTCTTCTTCTTCTTCTTCTTCTTCTTCTTCTTCTTCTTCTTCTTCTTCTTCTTCTTCTTCTTCTTCTTCTTCTTCTTCTTCTTCTTCTTCTTCTTCTTCTTCTTCTTCTTCTTCTTCTTCTTCTTCTTCTTCTTCTTCTTCTTCTTCTTCTTCTTCTTCTTCTTCTTCTTCTTCTTCTTCTTCTTCTTCTTCTTCTTCTTCTTCTTCTTCTTCTTCTTCTTCTTCTTCTTCTTCTTCTTCTTCTTCTTCTTCTTCTTCTTCTTCTTCTTCTTCTTCTTCTTCTTCTTCTTCTTCTTCTTCTTCTTCTTCTTCTTCTTCTTCTTCTTCTTCTTCTTCTTCTTCTTCTTCTTCTTCTTCTTCTTCTTCTTCTTCTTCTTCTTCTTCTTCTTCTTCTTCTTCTTCTTCTTCTTCTTCTTCTTCTTCTTCTTCTTCTTCTTCTTCTTCTTCTTCTTCTTCTTCTTCTTCTTCTTCTTCTTCTTCTTCTTCTTCTTCTTCTTCTTCTTCTTCTTCTTCTTCTTCTTCTTCTTCTTCTTCTTCTTCTTCTTCTTCTTCTTCTTCTTCTTCTTCTTCTTCTTCTTCTTCTTCTTCTTCTTCTTCTTCTTCTTCTTCTTCTTCTTCTTCTTCTTCTTCTTCTTCTTCTTCTTCTTCTTCTTCTTCTTCTTCTTCTTCTTCTTCTTCTTCTTCTTCTTCTTCTTCTTCTTCTCCTCTAGCTCACGGCTTTGGATTGTTTAACCCGTTCCGACTCAAATTGGTCTCCCCATCGTTTCTTCGATCTTCCCTGGTTTCTTCTTCCTATAGGTTTATAGTTTAAGGCTATTTTTGGTATTCTGTTATTATTCATCCTCTGAATATGTTCTTTCCATTGATTTCTATTTCTTTCAATAGTATGGTTTATTTCCTCTACTTTTAATTCTGTCCTAATATCCTGACTACGTTTTTTATCAATTTTGGTATATCCAGCTTTTGCTCTCATGAATTTCATTTCTGATGACTGTATTCTCGTACTATTTCTTTTTGTTAGTGTCCATGTTTCTGATCCATAGATCAGAGTTGGTATTACCATTGTTTTGTATAGTTTTATTATAGAGTCCTTTCTTGCTTTATTTTTTAATGCTCTTTTTATTGTGCCTCTTATATAGTTAAATTTATTTATTTTCTCTATTATATCAGCTTCCCCTTGGTACGAGACATTACATCCTAAATACTTAAATGTAAGATTTATGCTCAATTATTATGTTATCTAACACTATTTCTGATCTTACTGGATTAATTCCTTTAAATGCCATGGTTTTGGATTTATTTGTTGATATTTTCATTCCATATTCTGTAGCAATTTTATCTAGACTATACAGCATTTTCTCCAGGTCATCTTCATTTGTGGTCATTATTATTTGATCATCTGCATACAACATAGTTTTCAATTTAGTTCCTGATACATTAATGCCTCCATTGACTTTATTCGACCAAATCCTTAATATTTCGTCAACATACAAATTAAAAAGTGCGGTTGATAAAGGATAACCTTGTCTTACGCCACCATTGACTATTGCTGGTTCTCTTTTATTTATTTTTATTTTTGTGTCAATGTACATACTTTTTGTAACTTCAATTAGTTGTAAATGTATGCCTCTATTATTTAAAATTTTCCACAGTATCTTTCGTGGTACTTTGCCAAAAGCTTTGTAATAGTCAACAAATACTAAGTGCGTCTCTAAATTTTGTTCTCGTCGTTTTTCTATTATTTCTTTAAGAGTAAAAACATTGTCAATGGCGCTTCTTCCTTTTCTAAAACCAGTTTGTTCTTCTAGGAGTATTGGATCTGTTGTTTTGTTTAACCGAGTACTTATTATTTTGGCATATATTTTGTAGGCAGCACACAATAAACTAATCCCTCTATAATTTTCAGGTCTTGTTCCTTCCCCTTTCTTAAATATTGATATCACTTTAGCCATCTTCCATTCTTGCGGTATTTCTTTTGTTTCCCAACACTTGTTATATAGATACAGTAAACTGTCATGCAATTCTCTAGGAGCATATTTAATTAATTCTAAATTAATATTATCTATTCTACAGGCTTTCCTATTTCTACTTTTAGCTATACTTTCCATTAATTCTTCTACTTCTAACGGTCTACTTCTGCTAAGTATAATTTATATATTTCCCAATTTTGTTTATATCCTGTGTTCCAGAGATTGTCTGGATTGTCTGTTCCAGAGACTGTCGCCGATTAAGATAATAAATAAACCCTGGTATGAAAGCCCTAAAAGGGCCAAGGCCTACCAACCCTTCTGCCGACCTCATGCCCACTCACGCAAGGTAGAGGTGGGCCGTCATCCAACGGACACGGGGAGGAGATGTTATCAGTATCACGACATTCCCCAGCTGTAACTTTGGCTTTCCTGACCGGGTCCGCTTACCTAGCGTAAGCTCCTAACATTCCTCACGAGGCTGAGTGAGCACCGGTCCTACCCCTGCATTTAATATCCGCACCCCATGCGTAGGATCGAACCCGAGCCTATTTACTGTCGCCAACTAAAGTTCAAAAATATAATGAGGTCCTTCCAAATTTGTGTTTACCTCCTCAGCCTGATTTAACTCGATCGGGTCCCTGGTTAAAAGCTGTGTCACTCTACATAGAACATTTCAATGAAATAAAACAGTGTTGTACTCCTTAGATGTAACATCACCACAGCACAAGAGTACTTTACTAATATTGGCATTCAAGATAAGATAGAGTACATCCATAACCACTTCTCCAAAATGCCAGATATTATAACAGTTGGAAACTCGAAATAACAACTTCGAGCACTCACTTTCTTTGATATATGAAATATCAGTATCGTTGTCTTCAGAGACTCACAGTATTGTTAATTCTGCCTCTGAGAAACTCAGTAATAAAATAATAAAATTTATACAAAACTTTCAGGTACTGAAACGTATATCTAAGGGAAAGTAAAAGAAAAAAAGGAGAGGCAGAGAGGATATAAGAGGAGTTATAAACACATGAGACAACTACCTTAATGGTGACTTACTATGCTGTAAGTACTTTAAGACACGGGATATAGAGTTAACCATGATTAGGTCAATTAATGGAACTTAATTGTTCTTTCACACTGGCCGTGTGTAGGCTAAATTCTGGAAACTTAGAGAGAGAGACTGAAAAATTCAATGCCATAGCCGGGATTTGAACCACGGATCTTCTGGTTTCCGTCCAGCCGTTCTACCATTGAGCTACTATGGCCAACGTGCCGATATGACATTAAGTTTTCATTTTTCAGACATCGCTAGTACAGTTTTCAACAATGGAGTTCTAAATTAAAATATTGCTTTGGTTTCAAAATAACATCATTATTATTTTTGTGGAAATGTTTTACACTGTGTTCCCATATAGTTGTTAGGTCCACTTTGGAGTGCAAAAATACGGCAGACATATAATATATTTTTCCAATGCTGATACCATGCGACGGTTGGATATGTTCATTAAGAAGTTTTGTATTATCTAGAAAACCAATTAATACTCTTACTAGCAGTTGACTTATTTAATTAAATCTTTATAGCACTTGTATAACCCAACAAAGAGTTAAAAATAAAGATATTGAACTTTATGTTACATCCCACATAATTATTGTGCAAGAAAGTATAACAGGTTTGTTATGATATTACGATGAGAATAAGAAGAGAAATAAAAGAAGGAGCTATCAGCCAAGTACACTGTTGTTTTCCATGATGAATCAAGATAAGGACCTTCGGTATGGAAACGAGCAACATCTCGAGAGATCCCGCCATTAGCTCGTCTCCGGAACTGCCATAATCTGCAGCAGATATGCGACATCACGTGCTTACATTCACTTGCAAAGCAGTCTTCTTCACCTTCCTCCATTTCTTTGCTCCTCTTTGGTTTATTTTTATCATCTCCTTGCGGAGAGGAAGCACGGTTAACGTATGAAATGCAGTCGACAAAAGAAGACACTATTACGTCATTGTCGTTAGCATTTCTAACGGCTTATAGCTCGACATAGCTTTTATCCTAGAAGTACTCGGTTCGAAGCAGCAGGTTCTTCTACACCGTCTTTTATTTATTCCGTCAATTCCATCACTACTACAGTAAAACCTGCCTAAAACGGACCCTTCATATGAGGAAAACCTGGAGCTGGAACGGAGCTGTTTTGCATGTAAAGTTATACTAAGCCGAAAACCGCCCAACGTGGAAACAGATATATTTTCCGTAACCGTTTTCTTAAATAACGTCGTCCAACATTAAGTCGGTGAAATGATGCTCAAATGAACCCAGGGTCCATAGAGTTTATATTTTTTTATTCGTGTGGAGGAAAGATCTATTTACGGGGCCCCACTGTGTTGGAGGCACAATGGGGACTGTGCAGCTCACCTGTCCTTGGCAATACCCACTAAAAATCCTCCACCGGATAATGAAAGGATAATGATTTGTGAATATGGTGGCTTAGTGCAGTCCCGCATAGCGTCCGCGTTAGATGATTGGGAGATGGCATGCTGGCACCCAATGGGTGCGGGCGCGTGGAAGGTATTACTAGGCTACAGAAATGGAACCTGACTGCAGCCTAGAGGTTAAAAGGTGGTAATGGGTAAGGACAGGTACCGGACTATTGGTGTCTTGCTTTCCAGTGTATGTGGCGAGACCTGATGTCCTCCACGTACAACTGGTTGACGGTCTTGCGCTGTTGTGTGATGTGCTGGTTCTCCTTTGGTTGTTCATGCGGAAGAACGGTTGAGCTCACAGAGTTCCTGAGGAGCCCCCTGACGCTCGTAGTGAGCTCGCCCAGCTTCCGGGGTATGGATTGGTGCTCTGTTGGGATGTGAGGTGTCTGAGCAGTCTGGAGCTCACTTAGGAGGTTCTCCAGGGCGGTCAGCTTGGCCGCTATGACCAGGAGCTCCGAATGAAGATCCTGAACGGCCTCCCCTAGGCCTCGGACTGGCTCCCTGAGCTGCTCCTGGCTGGTGGTGTAGTCTGTGTTGCCGGCTGTTGATAATGAGTTTGATGAGACAGAGCGCTCAGCTGCTGCTGAGTGGTTGGCGGCGCAGGAGTGACAGGCGTTGCCTTCCTGCAGCGATGAAGGGGGCCTAGCGCCTGTCCGGTGAAATGGCCGTGCCCGCCACAGGAGGCGCAGTAGCAGCGGCGTCGGCGGAGGACGTATTCTGTGCATACCGAAGTGAGTCTGGATACACCACAGTAGTGGCCCTTAGGCTCGGCTGCACAGTACTCGGCTGCATGCTCGTAGGCGCAGCAGCGGCGGCATGGAGCTAGACGGTCCTGTCGGCTGACTTCAGTGCGCGGCACCCGCCCTAATAAGGGCAGGCCGTTAGCAAAAGAAGCCTCCAGTTGCGCGTGGCTGGCTAGCTCCACCCGGACGAGTGGTGTCGAAACTCGGGCTGAGGTGATGCGTGTGTCCCTCATTGCTGACGGCCACTGCTGCTGTGCTTGCAGGTCCCTAAGCGCTCCCGTTACCACAATGCTCGAGCGGCGGTGCAGTGGTTGAGGCGGCGCTGGCTGGCTGGTTAGCGCTGGCGACTGGCCTGCGACAGGCTGGGTAGCAGGGCCGGGTTCTGGCTGCGTTGTTGCAGGACGTTCCTCCTCGGCTGGCTGTGCGGCGGCGATGACTGCTGGTTTCTTCGTTCTTCTCTTAACACGACCCATGTTGCTGCTCTGAAGGTTCTAGGGGCCCTAAAAAGAGCTTAGAGTTACCTGACATTCGTCTTTCAGGATAAGGGAAAACTCGCGGAAAACCTTATTCAGGTAACTCACCCTGACCGAGAAGCGAACTCGGGACCTCTTGAACTTGAGAAAGACATGCTACCATCTACGTTACCGAGGCCGGCTAACCTAACTAAATCGGATTCCTTTAAATGTAATGGGTAACAACTTACGTATTTTAAGAAGTGCGATGATTTTGATGACCACCGTACTTGTACCAAACTTCCAAGTCTGCCAACCAAAACAGTGGGACTCTGTAAGGGTTTTTCCTCCTTTCGAAAAAGGTCTCATATTTTTTGTGTATGTTTTAATCACGTGTCTCACTTTTATTCCCTGCAGGGGAGGGGATCCGTCTCCTTCAGCTGCCGTGGTGCAGGCGCTGTGGACCCCTAGCACTCGTGGTACCTCTGACGTTACTAGAGGAACCTCGGGCGGAACATTCGAGCCCCTCCTTGATAGGGAGTTGTTCGGATTGGGTTGGACTCGAAGGAGCAGTGATTCCCGATACCCATGGGAGATCGGGTACGTCACCGGACGGGGTTGAGGGAAGCCGCGTACTAGCCAGTATAGCTAGTAGTTATACTAGATCACCAGGCGGCCCCACCGAATTTTTAGGTTGGCGCACGTAAGTGATGTATCCGTTTTTATCCCGTCTTGAGTCCACAGGACCAAATGGGAGGGGTGCTTGTTAGTCTCTAAGTCTTGCTCAATGGAAAGCCCCACGGATGCCCCGGGTGCCCTTTTGGGACAGCTTGGTAACTCCCTGGTCAAAGGAAGCCCAGATCCTTGTACCTGCGGATCTAGAACTAATGAGAGTGGAACCACTGGTATTAACTTTCTTATTTTTATTATTTGTTCTACCTCGGTCTAGTCTGTAATGATTTCAATCCTGAAGCGAGAAACCAGGATCAGAAAGTGACCAACTATATTTTCGCTCCTATATACTATTTGCTGATACTCATTGGCACGTCTACACGAGAGTGGGGGGACATAAGCGTATTGTAGTTACGTGTGATCCAATTCACACCTCGGGCAAACACTCTTTTGTTATAGTTAATGAATCCATGAATAGAGGGAAACATAGTAATGTATTTTATAAAATAAAATATTTCCTTTCAGCCTGAAGGCAATCCTGCACTATAAGACAAATTGGAGTCTGTTTTCCTTTCGTGGTTTTAAATACGTGTTTATGTTTTCGAATGGACCGAATACAAAGAAGTGGTAAAGTATCTATCACAGTATAGTCCATTCTGTAGCGTTTAGGGGTGGTATACTGGAGTTTCTGAGTTCGGTTCCACTGTTCAAGCTTCCTAACCAATGAATATTTTCCGGGGTTTCATCTAGTGCCTAGCAAATTATGGAACGATTCAGTATATCCCTTAAATTTTCCTACTACTATATTTAACCTCCATTCTCATTTCACATTGTCCTTCATTCGTTTTATTGTTTCAAGCTTAACGCAGCACACTATGACAACGGCATAGCGAGAAACAAATGATGAGCAACACTTTATAACAAAGAGAAACATTACAAATTTGCATGCATTAAACATTGTAAATAAGAAACAATTGATAATAAAAGATAATTCTGAATAAGCCTGTATTTTAAAGCCCTCTGAAAATTCCTATATAGTGTTCTTTTATTTATCTCTTAACGTTTACCTGTGATACATACCTATACAGAATTAATGCTGAAAGAAGTGGACCCTGCAGGGTATTACCGCAAAATACAACCAATACAAATTCATGAAGTACAAGAATCGGCTGATAGGTCCCGTGCCCCATATGGAGATGACACTACTGGTCTACTTTGACCGATAGCATCATATAGTTTTGTACCGTTTCCAGTGAATGACTTAACACGTGGAAGCAAACTATAAGCATGGTCTCACTGACCCGACATATTTGGAAATTAATAAGAAAGCCCTAAATTTTAAAAAAACATTAGGTCTAAATGGGATGGTTAAGGAAATAGGCACAAAAATGTTTAAAATATGTTGTTTTCAACTAATTCTTTGTACCACCAAGATTTTTAATATAACAATGTACCTTTTTATTTGCCTTAGAAACTTAGCAATTAGGTTTAGCACATGCTAAGTGAATGTTATTGTATCTGATTACAAATGGTTATTTCTTTAAATACAATGAAGGTCATTACGGTTTGCTTTTATGTTATAAGTGGCCTAACTCCTCGAAATTTAACTTAAATGACCCAAGAGTACATAGGGAAGATTTAGAATAAAAACTTATAAGGCGTGTGCAAAACTTACATGGTGAAGTGGAGACAAACACTGTTGTTCCAACGTTGTAATGTTGTGCCACCGAGATCCCAGTCGGAAGTCGTATTCTTGTCCACGATCCTCTGAGACGAAACGTCGTAGCCAGTCCCTCCCAGCGCTGCGTTATTCAACTGTCGAACTTCTTGCTCCCTCTACAAGCGGCACTAGCGCTACATAGCCCTCAGCGGCAGCCCTCGTAGAAGACTCGTAACTAGGCAACATGCCCGATAATCTATGGAGCTGGAGATGAGCAACACAGCTCGGATGCTGAGGAAAGCCATAGTTACACAAGGTAGATGCATCTTTGGTTGAGAGGTGGGTACAGTTTAACACTAGACAAGCCTGTATCTATAGTTACAGCTTGTTTACTGTTAGAATATCATCACTTTAAACAAGACAAATGTAGAGGTTTCATAAAAATGGAGGACTTGGAAAAACGGCCTCAGGGAAATATGCAAGGTAGAGGTGGGCGATCATCCAACCGATACGGGGAGGACATGTGATGGGCATCTCGGTATCTCCCAGCCGTAACGCTGCCTTACTTGACCAGGGCCGCTTAACTATCGTAAGCTCATCAATTTCCCCAAGATACGGAGCGGGCACCAGTCCTATAACCAGGACTTAAAGTCCACACCGCAAGGCTGGCATTGACCCCGGGCCGCATTCCGTGGCAGAGAGCAAGGCGTGCTACCTTAGCCTGCTAATCCACGGCGCACAAGCAATGGGTAAACACTTACATTTAAAAGGCTTAAAGCCTAAAGACATCAAGGATGAAATGGATGGTATACTGAAAGATTCTGACCCTTCATATACAGAGATAAAAAGTGGCTTGCACTAGTGATGACCCTCGCTCTGGACGCCCTGTGGAAGTCAAAATTCCAGACATAATTGAAAAATTCATCGTTTAGTACTAAAAGAAGGCTGATTAAAGTCGTTTGATATCAGAGGCTGTAAACATTTCAAAAGCAAGTGTACGCAATATTTTAAGTAATGTATTGAGCTCTTACAAGGTTTGTGCATGCTGGGTGCCACGTTTTCTGACACCTGATCAAAAGTTGTAAAGAAAAAATGCTTCTGGTAAGAATTTGGAGGTCTCCTGTAAAAATCGCAGTGAAATTTTACAACGTCTTATTACCATGGGCGAAAATATGAAACCAAGACAGTCACATCCTCGCAGCAGTCGGTCTGACAATATGATCCATCCAGTGGAGAACTTTTTTTTGGAGGATTGTCATTTGAGAATTTTAGGACCTTCATGCAGGACTGTGTTTACAGATCCTACGGAAATGCCCTTTTTGGAGGCGATATGTGCAACTGTCTTGTTTTGTTGGCACATGATGTTCTGTCTTCATTGAACTGTCGCACCCAGGAACGTACATCAGACACATAAGGTACCATCACCACATCGTCACTCAACTGGCGATGAATTTCAATAGATGTCACACCACGAAAATGGATTACACGCCTTTCTTGCAATGAAAGCGTCGCCATTTTAAGTATCAAATAGAGTCCTTACTCTCGTCGCATCCACTACAGTTCTATGCACTGCACAGTGATGCCATCTCTTTCACGTATTCACAGAGAGTTCCTGTGTATTTTAAAAATAAACCAGTAATTCTTATCTGTCTCAATCGTTTAAAAAAAGGAGGGGGCTCAAGCACTTCATAATTTTCGGGGAAATATTGCTAAAACTTCTTGTTTCTATTGAGATATGGTGTATTTTGCTTACTTAGATTTAGCTTGAATATTTCGACTATAAACCTGGTTCAAAGAATATGGAAGAGAAAAGTGTTTCCTGGCTGAAAATTTCATAAGACATTATTGCTTCCTTCCAGCTTTGCTGTACATTTCGCTTGGGCTGAGTCGATAAAGGAGACATAAATATCGCATTAGTGGAAGGAGATGTAGAGACAACTGCGCGGAATGTGTGACATTCCATAGAACAAAGTTATTCAAAACTTCTTTTCTTTTTTGGCACTGTTGATCGATTGAACGTCTGGCTTTTAGGAAGATACTACAACACAAATGGAATACTAGTGAGTTAAGTTAGGTTTGAAATAATATGAAGCAGAGCGAATCGGGATTTCTCCTCCATTAACAAATTAATCTTTTAAAAGTTTACCTTGTATCTAATGTGGCCAAACATTTGTAAAAGCTGGTTTTTAAGTACGCCCAGCGGAAATGAAGGAATGTAGTGCAATTGAGATATAGTCAAATATCTTAGGAGAGATGGATCACTATGTGATGGCTTACAAATTTCATTCCTTTGCATGACGAAAGAAACAAATAATGGCTTTACTGTTGAGAAAAGCATCAATAATTCAAAATTCAAGACAATAATAAGAAATATTTTCATAGGGTTATGAACACGCACACACACACACACACACACACACACACACACACACACCCACACACACCCACACATACTCATATAAACAGCCCACCCCGTAGCGTGCCTGGGTGCCTGATCATCATTTTACCCATTGCACTCATCGTCCGATATGACTTAACGTTGGAGGTCTCCCTTATCCTGAAAGATGAACGCCTTGTAACTCTAAGCTCTATGTACCCTGTACTCGTTTGGATATCATTTCATTAATCATTCGACATGAGTTAACGTTGGAGGTTTCCCTTATCCTGAAAGACGAATGCCTGGTAACTCTAAGCTCTATGTATCCTGTACTCGTTTGGACATCATTTCATTAATCATACGATATGACTTAACGTTGGAGGTTTCCCTTATCCTGAAAGATGAATGTCTGGTAACTCTAAGCTCTATGTATACTGTACTCGTTTGGACATCATTTCATTAATCATACGATATGACTTAACGTTGGAGGTTTCCCTTATCCTGAAAGATGAATGTCTGGTAACTCCAAGCTCTATGTACCCTGTACTCATTTGAACATCATTTCATTAATCATATGATTTGACTTAACGTTGGAGGTTTTCCCTTATCCTGAAGGATGAATGTCTGGTAACTCCAAGCTCTATGTAACCTGTACTCGATTGGACATCATTTCATTCATCGTCCGGTGTGACTTAACGTTGCAGGTTTTCTCTTATCCTGAAGGATGAATGTCTGGTAACTCCAAGCTCTATGTACCCTGTACTCATTTGAACATCATTTCATTAATCATACGATTTGACTTAACGTTGGAGGTTTTCCCTTATCCTGAAGGATGAATGTCTGGTAACTCCAAGCTCTATGTAACCTGTACTCGTTTGGACATCATATCATTCATCGTCCGATGTGACTTAACGTTGGAGGTTTTCTCTTATCCTGAAAGATGAATGTCTGGTAACTCCATGCTCTATGTAATCTGTACTCGTTTGGACGTCATTTCATTCATCATCCGATATGACTTAACGTTGGAGGTTTTCCCTTATCCTGAAAGATGAATGTCTGATAACTCTAAGCTCTATGTACCCTGTACTAATTTGTACATCATTTCATTCATCGTCCGATATGACTTAAAAGCTTGAGGTTTCCATTATCCTGAAAGGTGAATGTCTGGTAACTCTAAGCTCTATGTACCCTGTACTCATTTGTATATCATTTCATTCATCGTCCGATATGACTTTAAAACTTGAGGTTTTCCGATATCCTGAAAGATGAATGGTAATACTAAGCTCTAGCTACCCTGTACCCATTTGAACATCATTCAGTTCACCGACCGCTATGACAAATTTGGAGGTTTTCCTGAAAGATGAAAGTGTTATAACTATAAGCACTATGTATCCTGTATTCATTTGATCATCATTTAATATATCGTCCGGTATGACTTAACGTTGGATGTTTTCCCTGGTCCTAAAGATGAATGTCTGGTAACTCTAAGCTCTATGTATCCTACGCCTATTAGAACATCAATTATTTCATCGTCCTTTATGACTTAACGTTCGAGGAGTTAAACTAAAAGAAAAATAAACACAAAAATATTTGACCTAAATTGTAACTTTAAGGAAATGCATTTTTCTCGTTAAGTAAGATCCTGTCTATATTTTCAGATTTAGTATTTTCAGTTTTGCAATCTTTGTTTAGGTCATTAGGTGTGAATTGAACTTTAAACCATATTCTGAGCAGTTTAAGATAGGCAAGTGTTTTTCTCATTTAATTGAAGCAGAAAAATTGAGGTGATATTTAAGCTTTTCTGTGTATGAAGATATCTCTACCAAAGGGTTGTTGAAAGTAGAAACTGTCATAACGTTTATATAAGCTTTTCATTGCGGTTATTTATGGTTTACTAATAAATTACCACTGTGATTTTACACCTGAGCATGTTACATTTTAATTGCACCTGAACAAACTGCGAAATTCGATTAGTGGGCAACGTTGTTTGCATGCTGTGCGTTGCAAATGGCTTTCTATGGTTTGCCTAAAATAGATTAGTAAATAAATCCTAACGAAATGTATTCGGATCGAATGAGTTTAATCGGAACACACGAGGCATGCGCTGATTTTGATGTGGTAGCGTAAATTTCAGGTGGTCAGAAACGTGCTTCGAATTCCTGAGTTCATTCCTTTTCTGAATTAAATAGAAGGGAATTCAACCCTACGTTTAGGGCATAACTGCAGTCATTTGTCTACTGCAGCTCGCCTTTCTCCTATTACATGAATGGTTAAGCACAATGTATGCAGTACTCACATGACTTTCCCTACTCGTGCTGTGTGTGACTGCGTGAGGGTAGTCGTCCGTTTGTTGCTAGGTGACGTCCCAATCAGACCCATGAACTTTTCGTTGTTTCTTCTGGTCAGTAGGGATTTATTTTTTAGGACAAGTTTTGCCTGTTGTGGCACACCCGCATACCAGTGTAACTTTGTGGGTTCGTGAAATAAAAGGTCCAATTGCACATCTCAAAAATGTTCTTTATTTCCACCGAATTACAGTCGGAACACTTGCCGATTACACAAAATTACGTAATGCACACAATTACAGTTCAGCAGTTCGTCTGTCACAGGTCCACTGCACGCTCACAATTACCTATAACTCCGCTGATGCACGTTCACAGTCTTCCGGTCCGTTAACTCACTGGGTGCTCCTCACGGCTGCTCGCCAAGAACTGACTGACTCATGCCATGCCATGCCGTGTGGTGCTGGCTGGCTGTATGCAGCCAGAAGGCTTTTGCTGCGTGCCCACCCGTTAAGGGTTTTACCGCAGGTAAGGTAGATATCGGGATATTGTAGAGTGCAATGTAGGTTTTTAGAATGGTGAATTATTATGAGGTTACTAGTATGTACCTGGGAGTTGAAGGACAGGATGCAACACCTTGCACCCTGGTGTTTTATTTTTATATTTTTTTTGGGGGGGGGCGTAAATAATTTTGATGCCAAGCAGCTTGGAAGGATTATGTGGAGCTCAGCTTTAGCTGCTGTTCGGATTAGCTCCTTGGTTATCTCGGATGCCCGCAAGCCATGCGGGGTAACCGGTGCTGACTAGAGAGACGTCTAGTGGGGTCATAATATCCCTGGGATCTGACAAGGGCGCTTCTGTGGTTGGGTAAACTTGCGTACAATTTTGATGGCCGGCGCCTGATTTCATCCTCCACCTATGGGAGACTCGAGGCCTCGTGAAGCAACCTGGTAGGAAAATAACGTCCCACGGAATATATAGACCTAAGTCCTCTATTCTGTGCACGTTGGAGCCATGCTAGCACGCTGTCTGCGGCCATGCCCCAGATCTCACAGGCATAAAGCATAGCCGGGATTACTAGCGCTCGAAAAAGGTATAACTTCTTGCCAACTGGCATCGAGGTTGACCCCCCATTAGATACAGGGAAGCAATTGCTCCCTTTGCCTTCGCCGCTCAGTCCCTGATGTGTTGGCGAAAAGTTAGACCCCTGTCTAAGTTGACACCTAGGTACTGGACAGAGTTAGTCCACTCTATTCTTCGACCTCGGTAGCTGAAAATGGGGCAGTCTACGGGGGTGTGGCGCTTTGTAAAAGGTATGGCGTGACTTTTGTCCGGATTAACGGACATCCGCCAACGCCTACACCACTGCTGTGTGAGACGGAGATGTGTTTTTAAGGGGTTGAAGGCTCTGAGGATGTGTTTGTCTTTGCAGAACAGAAGCACGTCGTCAGCATATTGTGCCATTTCGACTCGTGGCTCTGTTGGGAAGTCTGACATAAAGACGTTGAATAGCGTGGGGGATAGTACAGAGCCTTCGGGGACTCCGCCTCTCACTGGTCTGAGTGTAGACGTTTTCCCCGCGACTGCATCTTGGAATGTGCGGTGTCGCAAGAAGCTGTGTATTATGTTCACTAATTGTGTTGGTAGCCCCAGGTGGATCAATTTGTAGAGGAGCCCGGCGTGAAATGTCGTGGAGAAGGCTTCCTCGACATCCAAAGAAACTGCAGCAGTGAAGCAGCCTTCCTGGAACCCCAGGGCAGCAGTCTCCACCACCCGTAGCAACTGTTGGATTGTCGAGTGCCTGACTGACTCGCCAACTGCAGCCCCTTTTTATAGGAATATCGCTGTTTCTGGAAGTCTCGCGTTTCAGTGAATCACCGCAGAGGTTCCAGACAGTAGTGGAGGGGAAAAAGACCGCCGGTGATGTTTTTCCAACCATCCCTTCTTTAGCGCTATAAGACAAATGAGTAGGCGTGGGTGAATGCTTCCCGTTTGGCCCTACTGCCGGCCGGATCTATCGGGAATTCCGACGTTCGGGTGACACCAGTGTTAAATTGATTGGGTCCTAGTTGGAGCTATGAGTTCCCTTATCCTCAGATGAATGGTTGTAGGAAAAGGATTTTGGTGTTTGTTGGCTACTAAGTTGTATTAATAACACTTTGTTTGCTGTAGAATTATATGGTTTAATTCCTACTAAGTTTGTTTATCGACTTGGATTGGTGACCACCTATTAGTAAAATTCCTAACATAAATTCAGTTTTACTTAACACCCTGGATTACTTGTTTAAAGTTACTTCCGCGTGGTTTCAATTTCTTCTTTATACGGCGACTATTTTGTTCTAATAAACTTCTAATGCTGCTTCCACTTACGCTGGTTGCGCTATTCCTAACTTCCCTACATTTCAGACTTATAAATCTTTGCTTCCGTTCTTAACGCGCATGAACACGTCCTTCTTGTCGTAGTATCACATTTTAAGTAAGGTGTTTTTTTAACACCTTAGTGTAAGGTTTTTTTTGTTTTTTTTCAGTTTGCGGCATACTCTAGTGCCATTAAGTTGCAAAACAGCATATTATTTAAATGGTTTTGGTTCTTGTTGTTGAAATTTGGAGCTATGAGTTCTCCTCTCAGGTGAATGGTAATAGGAAAATGGGTTTGTAGATGTTGGTTGCCCAGTGGAATCAATAATTCTCAGATGACTGTGAAATTTTGTTTAATTATTTTGTAGTGTGTTTGTTCCATTAAGACTGAGTTGCAACGGTGACTACTTCCAGTTAAATTCTACCAACGTACTACACTTTCTTCTCCCGACTAATACGTCTGACTTCTTCAAGTATGATGTAGCAAGCCTTTTACTAAATGTTACATTTTCTTCTCCCGACCGACATTAACACGCCTCACCTCTTGAAGTACAGTATGGCAAGAAAGTTTCCTCGACTTCGCGATTCAGTTCGAACCTAATTCTGCTCCCCACTCTCACTTATCACATGACTAAAATAGCTCACACTTCTCTCCATTTTTCAAATCTTACATTAGGATTGGTTTCTGATTTATTTCGATTTATTTTTCATTGGTTTCCAAAACTCATCTAACTCATTTACTTAACGCCTACCCTGAGTTCTGACACGCCTACCCTGGGCTCTTTGTAACGGTATACATCGTTATCACATCAGTAAGCTAACCTTCATGCCTCAACGCACCCTGAAAGCCTTTTTGTCTCCATGCATTCCTGGGTACTAGCGATCTATAGTTCTAAGACGTTCAACCCTTTCTGACACAAAGAAGGTAACGGTCCTCTTTCCTGTCGCTTACAGCGTGTAGATTTTACCCGAGTATTCCTCCTACCTTGCCTTGATGCTGACATGCCTTGCTATATTAAATTATGTTCTTTCTTCCTCACTCTTTAAATAAACCGCTATTTTATTCATCATCTTAACCATTCTAATTTCATATTAATATAATAAAATTTCTTTATATATATTGGTTTATAAAATCAATTTTTATTTATTAATATTCCTTTCTTCAATATCGAGATTTCTATTAATTTGTTGCCTCCAAATCGCTGTCAGATAATGACTGCGGTTACAAGTTCGAACCTTATTCTGATCCCCTCTCTAACTTTATCACATGACCAAACTACCTCACCATTCTCAAATGTTACATTATTATTGGTTTCTCATTTATTTCGAATTTTCGCATTGGTTTGCAAAACTCAACTAAATCATTGACGTTCAGCCCACCCTGATAAGGGGAACGCCTACCCTGAGTTGTTTGTAACGGTATACATCGTTATCAAATCAGCGAAGTAAATCCCTTTAGCGTTCATACTCAACTGCATTTTGAAAGACCTTTGTCTCAAAACATTCCATGCTGAAGGTATATAATAGTCTTCAGGCATTGAACTTTTACTAGTACAAAGAAAAAACGGTCCTCCCTTTCTGTCTCTCCGAAATGTACAGTCTTCTTACAAAAATATTTTCTATTTCTTGCCTAGAGGCTAGTATATATGCTATATTAAATTATATTCTTCCCTTCTTATACTTTAACTCAACTGCTATGCATTACTCTATCCATTCTGATTTCATGTTATTATAACCATATTTTTATATTAGTTTAACAGAACATTTTTATTAATTTATCTTCTTTTTCTAATTATCTGATTTCGATTAATTCACCGCCTTCTTATCGCTGTCTTATACTGCGGTTACGCTGTACTTATGCCTTATGCAGGGGCGGCTGGTGACTCTGAAAATCGGTGGTTCACAAATTTATCCATGCAATTTAATTTTTTAAAAGTAACACACGTATGTTTAAGCCTGCCATTATAGACTGCTGTATACACAAGTTAACGGTAATTCACAGCGTATAACACAACATGCGTATTTCAGAAACACTCTAGAGGATAACACTATTCTATTTCTGCAGCTAAAATGGACTTGATATCTCTTCATGACAGTCTTAAAGTGTACATTGCAAGAATTCGTTCTGCATTGTCTTGGAGGTCCCCTTACACACTGTAGCATTTTCAGAACACAGTCTAGCTCTGCATTGAAGTTTATCAGTCCTCGAAAAATACCAGGATTGCTTGACGATCTGCTTTGCTACATTTACATGGCCAAGCATACAAAAAAACTGTGTTTTTCATGTGCAGTTTTTAAGTTAAGTGTTTTTAGCGCGATCATGAAGATGCTGCAAAGCATTCACACCATGTTTTGTCCACGGATCTTCTCCGCCAAACAGAACGCAAGGAAAGCAAAACAGGCTATTTTTAATATTACAACCACACATCAAATTATGTTTCTCACATACATTGTTGTTAAAGTTACTGTTCAAATATCTTGTTTTTATTTTGGCTACCTATGTGATTTTTATATTTGGCATGGGACTTCCAAGTCGTTTATTTTCGGTTTTTTCTTCTAAGTTCATTTTTAAAAAGGATGTGCTAATAGACACCTTATGGAATTCATTGTTTCTCCTTATATAACACAATATACTTGTATTTAAATAAATCACTCTCATTCACTACTCAAAGCACGACACAGCTAACAAAACACGGCACAATACGTGTGGCTATGCTCTGGTGGGTAATGGAAATCTGTGGTAATAGTTGACCGATGCGAACATTTAATATGAGGTGGGGCTGAAAACAGCAGGATAAGGCTTGGCATTCACTATTCTCTGGCTGCTAGGTTAACCAACCTTATGCAGCCATTAGCCCCGCCCTTCCCCGCTACTTGCCTCGGCACACCCTAGGTTCATCCTGCCCTATACCTCCCCATTGTATACCAGTGGTGTGCAACTGAGAGTGAACTACTTGGCTCCTACACACAATACAGCGCGCTGAGGGCCACTGCAATAGACAATGTCGAACTGAACTCCAAATGGAACATGCCCTAGCAGTAAAGGGAGACCCAGCATTTTGGTTGTAACGCAAACATGCTACCCCATTGAGAAACCACCCATGGCTTTATGGGAGAAGTGTGTAATAGGAAAACATGGTAAATAAACGGGAAAAGGAAATAAAGTCATAAGCACCAGTGTAGACCTTAGTAAATTCTTTCTAAATGTTACGTTATTATTCTCCATAAGATTTCACTCGTTTCAAGTAACTTACAAGCTCCACCCACCATTTGATCGTATATAGTGAGAAGAATTCAGTCATTTCATAAGATCTTGAGGAAGTCCATGGAGTTTTAATGGCCGAAAGCTCGACGTTCATTAATTTGACGCGGCTGAAGCCTTGATTAACAATAAAGATATTCAAATTGGAATAAGCAGTTTTCCCTCTGATTATTCACTATTAAAGTTCGATCTTATTTATTACATTATATTAATACCTAAAAACTAAAGTCGATACACAAATTATCAAAATCACACAGAATGTTTCAACTTATTGGTAACACAGCGCAGCATTCCGAACACGCTTTATGTGATTACATGTACCCCTCACCCATCAAATGGCAGTCGGCGTACAATGCCTCTCTGTACCAGTAATCATCCCACTAATGGACTCTTTGAAATATTTTGTTGCATGACGTAGATAGGGAAACAGCAACCATAGGATTGGAACGTTCAGAATTGCCTATACTGGCTACTGCTTCTGCTAATAGGAAAGGGAAAGTAATTGCAGTTAGTAGCATATTTACTTTGTCTAATGCATACAGTAGGCAGAGGATGTATTGTATTACATTATAAAATTCAATAGCAAAATTATATACATAACTTTTCGCACTAAAATTCAATCTTATTATATTTTGTTACGTTAATGTAAACAAACACTTCGTAGTAGTCTCATTATTGGTACTCTTGGTTTCCGCCTGTGAGAACCAGCAAGTTCGTACATGTTCCGTATCGCCTACCGCTGCAATTGAGGTAACACTAGGAAAAATATGCGGCTTTGAAACTCTGCTTTCGTCTCAACAAATCTTCAGTTGATGCCTATAGAACATTACAGGAGGCATATGGAGAGTCTGTTCTTCCCTACAGCACAGCTCGAAGGTAGTTTAAAATCAATTTCAAAGGAAGGTGGACCCGGTACTCCAGTTACTGCTCTTACAGAAGAAAACATCAACTCTGCTGCTGCCATTGTGACAGAGGATCGACCAATTACCTTAAGATCACTGTCTGAAATATTGAACATTTCATTGGGTGCCACCCACACGTTTGTGAGAGAAACATTACACATGAGACGTGTTTATGTGTGATGGGTACCAAGACTGTTTATTCCCGAACAAAAGCACATTCGCATGTAGGTCTGCATGCACCTAAAGTTGATATTAGAAGATGATCCAGAGTTTCCTTTAAAGGCAATCACTATTGATGAGACTTGTCTATATCATTTTGATCCTGAGGGTAAGCAGCAAAGCTCAGAGCCGAAATCTCCTTCATCACCAAACCCCAAAAAAGCAAAAGTGGTTGCTTCTACTGCGAAAGTTATGATCATCTCATTCTGTTATATTCATGAAATTGTCAGCATGTTGTACCTACACACATCAGTAACTGGACAATACTACACGGATATCCTGAAAATATTGCAAGTCCATATCAGGCGCTAAGGACCACATTTCCGTGAAGCAGGTTGGATGCTGCACCACGATAATGCGCGGCCGCATATTGCTGATACTGCTGACTATCTTGCAAAAACCAACGTGAAGTACATCCCTCATCCTCTCTATGGTCCGGATATAGCCCCATGTTACTTTTGTCTATTGCCTAACTTGAAAAAAAATCCTTCGTGGGGGGGGGGGACATTATCCATCATCAGAAGCAGTGATGAAGGCTGCGGAGGCGATTTTCAAGGATCTCTCTAAAAATGGTTTCAAGCATATGTTTGAAGACTGGCAGAAACGCTGGGACAAGTGCATCGCATTCAGGAGAGACTAATTTTAGAAGGACCATCAAACTTATGAGGATGAGTAAAGGTGCGCTGTCAAACTAAAAATTATGATCATTCTTTATTGAACAGCCCTTTTGATTTTAAGCGTCTACAATTTTCCATGCGTTTGGAATCCTCGGAGTTCTAGTGCTAATTCTTCACTTGAAACATTAATATGGTGAATGATTTAATACTACGTACTTTAAGAAGTATGACATCACAACTTGCAGGTAAAAGTGACTTTATGTGACAGAGACCTATTAAATCGACATTTTAATTCGGCTTCATTTGGTGAAATATGTCACATCATTTCTACAAGAAGGTCAACTCCGAAACTTAAACCTTTAAAAAATAAATCACACGATCACACATTTAATTTTGATTATTCCTGCGACCAGTGCATCAGCAGAACGATTTTTCTCAGCGTTACGCAGATTACGCACTTATTTAAGAAGCACCGAAAATAGACTTTCATCTTTGTCCTTGTGATCAGTGTAAAATGAGTTGTTTAAATAACCTAAAGAGTAACAAAAACCAACATTTGAGAACTATGCCATTGTTGTTGTTATTTATTTTGTTTGAGAAGAATCGGTGCATTTAACTGAAATACAAATACACTGAAAAAAGAGAAATTGTAAATACTGTGACTTTTTGGGTTCGAAGAATTGAAAGTCCAATTTGCACAAAATCAAAATGCACTTTAGTGACGTAGAAATATGCTTTGGCCAACTCTTACATTAGCAGAATTACGTAATATTACGCAATCTTCCAGGTTGTCTGGACACTACTCACTAGCAACTTAACTCCTTACGGCCTCCTGCCGGACTGAACTGTCTGAGCCATGAGCGAGAACAAGTCGTCAGTGTGCTCCCGGTCGGTGGACAGAGCGCCACGGTATCTAACCGCTGAGCGGATTTACCTGTGCGGCCTTACAGATTTTGTCATTCCTCAAGCTTCCATGTCTTTATATAAATATGAGTAGCTGGCATGCTTCATTTGTAAGATTACTCACTCACACTAAAAATAAATAAATAAGTAAATAAATAAAATCTGAAAATCTAATGTCGGTGCCTAATTTCTTATACCGGGACATGATTTCCAAATTCTAATTTATTAAGTACCAAATAAATACAAAACACAATTTAAACAACACTTTTTCAGATAATAAAAAAAGAAAAAAAAAAGAAATTAAAACAAATACAAAAGCTACTAATTTAAAGATTTACAATTTAACTAATAAAAATTTACTGGAATCCAGTATACAAATAACTGATAATAACCTTCTTAAAAACTTACAAAACATTTAACAACAAACTTATATACAAATAATTCCAAAAATTTACATTACAAAAATCACAAAATTTGCACATTTTTTACTCTAAATTCTTTAAAAAAATTAAAATTCATCATATAAATTTATATGAACAAACAAATTCAATTATTATTTTCACTTCTGCACAAATCAATATTTTTTTTTTTTTTCAAATCTACTTTATATCAAGTTAAAAATATAAATTTCAAATCGTAACAATTAAAAAAAAAATTCATCTATAATAATAACCTTCAAAAATTACAATACAATTCAAAAATGTTAAACAAACAATAATTATACATTCAATGACCTTCATATAATTCAAAATTAAACCATTACAATAAACTTCAACAACCAAACCAAACAATTCAATTTAATTTATTTATAATTTAATTTATTTACCTTATTAACACAAAAATATCAAAATAACATTATACTAAAACACATTTCAACTATTAAATCTCCTAAATCTTCAACATAATTATATAAAAAATTCTCTTCTATAACTTCTCAAAGCACACTTTCTCAAAATTTAACTATTATCAATTTACACCAAATTTAAATTAAATAATAACTACATAATTTATCAAATCAACTCCTTAATTCCGGTTTTCCAAATATCCACTTCTTAAAATCAATCATTCAAATCCTTCTTCATCTTTCTCTCAAATTATCCATAATAATTATCCATAACTCAATTCACCAATATCCTTCACTACAAAATAACCATCCAAAACACTTTACTCATCCATAACTACACCACATTATCACTTATAACACTTCTCTCATCATTTTACTCCGGGGAAGGAAAATCCTTCCCCAAACTAAACAACAAATAAACTTCCTCATTCACTTTAAATACCAAGGGGAGGGTCAAAGCCCCTCCCCCAAAAAGATATACTATTGACACAACTCAAAATTATATTTAATTTGAAGGGAGGGCAATCCCTCTCCTAAAAATTTCACAGGATACTATATTACACTGAACACTAAAACACTTTCATTCCTGCGGTCACCTCCTCGTTGTACAGTTTGTTGGACATTACTGCATCAGTTGCACCAACAGCCTTGAAGCGGTTCCCTGTTCGCCGGCAGGAACACAAACAGACTTGTCGGTGTTCACCATTTCTTCCAATGGTCGTTGCTTCAGACCATGTTCAGTTGGTTCTGCTACAACTACTGTCGGCGGACGTCCACTTGACTCCCCAAGAAATTTAAGGCTCCTCCCCTTGTAGATCTCCTGATTTTTAATACCAACTTTTGAAACTGGAACATTGGGACTGGATAAAGATTATCGGTTGTCATCTGTGGTATTAACAGGTTGGAGTTGCTTCATCTCTGGATGTCAAGAAGTTAAACTGTTGAATTGTTGTGGCAAATATACTTCCTCTTCTATCTCAGTTTCTGGAACAATATCCTAATTACCAGTTGTCTATTGAAGTAGATGTACTTCCTCATCCATCTCTTTCATCGGTAACCTAGATTGGTTTAAATCTGGGTTAACTTTAACTTGACCTATATTATTCATAGTAGTGGGTTGAGCTATATCGGTGTTGGCTTAATTTGTTTAATAAATTGTAGAAGACTATTAAATGCTGGTATATCAAAATTCAAAATGATTTCTTTTTCACTATTTAGAATATAAATTTTTTCCCAAATACCTAGTTCATTAATAGCTTTTACATATTAGTTAGTTACTAACACTCCCCACATGGCAACCTTGGCCTTCGGGGTAACCTCACCCCACCAAGTGATGACCGGACCCATTTCTCAGGTGGAGGCACCCAGAGGGCGGTGTCCATTACCTCTGATGATAGGGTGATAGTGAAGATGGCGGTGAGGTGAGAGGACCTACAGTTTTTACCGTGGACTCCGAACCACGTTGGGCATAGGGGATACTTCACGTGTGCTAGACAGAGGTGAAGGCGTGGATAGGGCCGACTTAAAATCACCAACCCCAGAGCCGGGAATCGAACTCGGGACCCTTAGAACGGGAGCCGCAAACGAAACCACCGCGCTAGCCCGGCGCCCTTGCTTTTACATATTATAATAGTTGTACACGTTGACTAATTTCATGGTTGCATTTCCAGAAGTGATTGGCAGTTGCTGATTTTTCTATTTGTTTAAGTTTTGTGTTTCTCAATTGTTCCATTTGACGAGTTTTATGACTTCTCTTACTTCTTCCAATATAGTATGATTCAGAGTTGTTACACGGTACTTTATATACTCCAGATAATTTTAATTTATCAGTGGTGTTGCTTAAAGGTTTCTTAGTAAATTCTTGAGACTGAAGTTATTTTAAAATGTTATGTCCTTGTAAGATGATGGACCTGATTCGAGCTCTGTTAAGGCTCTGGTTGCGGGGTGAGCGTCCAGAAAGGAAGCCAGTGCCCGATGCCGCCACGACAGGGAAGGCCTGCTTGCAGGGTCCGTGCAGTGTGACGGGGCCAGAAGCGAGACTTCGGGTGGCAACTGGGGAACATTTAGGTTCAAGTCGAGTTCTGGTCACATGCGACGGACTCGACTGCCGGTTTGGTAGTGAAGGGACGAGAGGCTGAACTCAGCATCCTAGGGTGTCCTTAGGGAGGCGATAGCTCTTTCACCTTCTTGGTGCATGGTGTCATACTGACCTAGTGCTCTCACAAGTTGGTTGGGGTGTGGTAGGATTCTAGCATATAGTGTGCGCGAGCGTTCACGTACAACGTCCTCAACGTAAGGTTTGCCAGAATGGGAGTGTAGGATGTGTGATGGAAACGTACGTTCGGTATCGTAGATCATCCTAAGTGCCTTGTTCTGCACGGCTTGCAGTCAACGGATGGTGGTACGAAGCAACGAACCGAGACCTCGCATCCATACAGGATCAGTGGCGGGATGATCGCACCATACACCCGTAGTTTGAGGCGACTGGGCATGGTTGACCAGAATATGGGTTAAAACTGCCTGAGCGCAGCGTGGCCGAGGCTGAATTTTTCACGAACATGTGGAGTGAAGGTGAGGCTGCGGTCCAGTTGGACACCCAGGTATTTGGCAGATCCTTCTCCGCCTCAACCGCAAGTCCCCTTTCGGGCGCCAGCGGAGGAGCTTGCCCAGCAGAGGGCCATCCTCCTCTTTCCACCCCACGTGCCGAAGGGCCGGAGTGATCGCTGCAGCGGAGGGAGGCAGTAACGGAAGTTCTTCTTCTGTGCCAAGATCAGGAGAGCATATTGGCGTAGGACAGTGCGAGGTTCTTTCCGTAGGGGCGGGGATCCGTCCCTTTCAGCTGCCGTGGTGTGGGCGCTGCGGACGCTTAGCACCCGTGGTACCTCTGACGTTACTAGAGGATCCTCGGGCCGAACATCTGAGTTCCTCCTTCGGGAGTTGTTCGGATTGGGATGGTCTTGAGGGGGCAGTGGTTCCGGATACCTGTGGGAATCGGGTACGTCTAAGGACGGGGTTGAGGGAAGCCATTAATTGTCCCGGGTACTAGCTTGCAAAGCTAGTAGGTGTGCTAGATCGCCAGGCGACCCCACCGAGGTCATATCGGTAGCCTTCACCTTTGGTGTTGGCGCGCATAAGTGGCGTATCGACTTCCATCCCGTCTTGTGTCCTAGGACCAGATAGGGGGGCTTCTTCATTACCCAGGTCTTGTTCTATGGAAAGCCACACGGTGGACGCCGAACGCCCTTTGGGAAAGCTCGGATAACTCCCTGGTTGAAAGAGGCCCGGGTCTGGTTCCTATGGGTTCAAGACTAATGGGAGTGGAACCTCTGGACTCAAACAAAGTCCGATATTCTGTTGGGAAGTCAGACATCTAGGCAGCAAAGAGCAACGACGACAGTGCACTGCCTTCCGGAACTCCAGCCGCTATGGGTCTGACGAAGGAGAGATTAACTTCGACCCGCACCCTGAAGGTTCAATCCCGGAGGAAACTGCTAATCAGGGTGAGGTACGGGAAGAAGAGGTGTGCTTCCTTGAGCTTGTACAACAAGCCCTAGTGCCACGTTTTAGCTAAGGCCTTGTCCACGTGCAGGAGTACCGCAACGGTTCTAAGGCTGTCCTGGAGAGCCACGGCAGACTTTCGCAGCAGCTACAAGGTCATGGAGTAGCCCCGATGGAACCCGAACTGGTGATCCAGTAGGAGGTGCCTTTCCTCGAAGAGAGGAGTTAGGCAGGCCAGGAGCAATCACTCAAAAACTTTTGAGACGATTGGCAGGAGGCTGATGGAGTTGTAGCTAGATGGGTAGAGCAGTCCAGAGCACTCGCTTGTATCCACTAATCGCTGGTTCTGGAAAGGTGACGTCACCCGAAGCCAAACGAGGCCTCGCGGACACCCGCGATGAAGGAATCGTCTTGAATATGTCCGTCTCTTTCTCCCTATGTCGCTCCCTCTCTCTCTGCCACTCCTTCAGAAAACACCAACCACCACATGAGTAGGCGTGGCTTGAACGCTATCTGTCTCTTTCTCTTCCTGCCATCTGGCTTCGGCCTGTTGTAAATGATGTCTCGCGACAATGTATTTTAAAACTAGGCATGTTATTATACTGTGACTTTGTGGGTTCGTGAAATTAAAAGTTCAGTTGCACAAACTCAAAATTTTCTTTATGTCCACCGAATTACAGTTGGAACACTTGCCGATTACATAGAATTACGTAGCGCACACAATTACAATCCACCAGTTCGTCTGTCAAAGGTCCACTCCACACTCACAATTACGTACAACTCCTCTGATACACGTACGCAGTCTTCCAGTCCGTTCTCTAGCACTGCGCTCTTCACGGCTGCTCGCCAGGAACTGCCTGAGTCGTCTACTGAAAGATCGCTGTTTCTGGAAGCTTCACGGCTCGGAACATCATCTCAACTGTTCCAGACGTCAGGGGAAGGGAAAGAGACGGTACAGTGCCTAGTGACACTTTCCTAACCATCCCCCATATTAGCGCTACAAGATAAGTAGGTGGGCGTGGCCTGAATCCCTTCTGTCCCCTACCCAGCTCCAGGTCGTCGTGCCTTCTGATAATTGGGTGACAATACTACTTATTTATATATCTTTGTTTGCTTTATGTTATGCAACAAACTATAAATATTAACCTGGAAACCCTTGGAATTCACGACTACCACTCGCCGGATTAAGTTTGAAGTAAGCGGCAACACTTATAAATCACCCACGTCACGCCTCTGCATGGATCAAAACAATTTAACTGACTTCACAGACTTCAAATGGACCTGAAAAGAATTGGATGACGAGGTAATATTACTGCACTGTCAGAGAAGATCCTCCACACCAAATTATCCATAAACTACCTTCACGTAAGCTTGAACTTTCAAAGTTAAATATATTAATAGGATGTTGCATAACATAAAACATACCAGATATATGTAATGGATATTTGCCATTGATTGTCCTACAATGTCGTAGATGTCATCAATATTTCCACGTCCAGCTTTGTTTGTTAATGTACAAGAAATGCAGTATTTGTTACGTTGAAGTTTATATGGATATGATTACATTATTGGTATTAAACGTATCTGATTTACAAGTTAAACCACTGAACCATAAACAAGATAAATTGATAGCATAAATAGAAGTCAATTAGTTTACAAGAGCACTTTGTTAAACCAATATGCATGACTGTAGACTGAAAAAATGTAAATATTGGATTAAGTTCCAACAACTCCCAGGTGAACTTAAAATAATTAAATTGTATTCTCTCTGTGGACAGATATAACGAGATTTTGCATTAATTCCTCGCCTCCTGGTAACTCCAAGCTCTATGTAACCTGTACTCGTTTAGACATCATTTCATTCATCGTCCGATATGACTTAAGGTTGGAGGTTTTCTCTTATCCTGAAAGACGAATGTCTGGTAACTCCAAGCTCTATGTAACCTGTACTCGTTTGGACATCATTTCACTCAACGTCCGATAAGACAACGTTGGAGGTTTTCTCTTATCCTGAAAGACGAATGTCTGGTAACTCCAAGCTCTATGTAACCTGTACTCGTTTGGACATCATTTCATTCATCGTCCGATATGACTTAACGTTGGAGGTTTTCTCTTATCCTGAAAGACGAATGTCTGGTAGCTCCAAGCTCTATGTAACCTGTACTCGTTTGGACATCATTTCATTCATCGTCCGATATGACTTAACGTTGGAGGTTTTCTCTTATCCTGAAAGATGAATATCTGGTAACTCCAAGCTCCATGTAACCTGTACTCGTTTGGACATCACTTCATTCAACATCCGATATGACAACGTTGGAGGTTTTCTCTTATCCTGAAAGACGAATGTCTGGTAACTCCAAGCTCTATGTAACCTGTACTCATTTGGACATCATTTCATTCATCGTCCGATATGACTTAACGTTGGACGTTTTCCCATATCCTGAAAGACGAATGTCTGGTAACTCCAAGCTCTATGTAACCTGTACTCTTCTGGACATCATTTCATTCATCGTCCGATATGACTTAACGTTGGAGGTTTTCCCATATCCTGAAAGACGAATGTCTGGTAACTCTAAGCTCTATGTACCCTGTACTCGTTTGGACATCATTTCAATAAGCATACGATATGACTTGACGTTGGAGGTTTTCCCGTATCCTGAAAGATGAATGTCTGGTAACTCTAATCTCTGTGTACTCTGTACTTATTTGAACATCGTTTCATTCATCGTCCGATATGACTTAACATTGGAGGTTTTCTCTTATCTTGAAAGATGAATGTCTGATAACTCTAAGCTCTATGTACTCTGTACTTATTTGAACATCATTTCATCCATCGTCAGATATGACTTAACGTTGGTGGTTTTCTCTTATCCTGAAAGAAGAATGTCTGGTAACTCTACGCTCTATGTACCCTGTACTCATTTGAACATCATTTCATTCATCGTCCGATATGACTTAACATTGGAGGTTTTCTCTTATCTTGAAAGATGAATGTCTGATAACTCTAAGCTCTATGTACTCTGTACTTATTTGAACATCATTTCATCCATCGTCCGATATGACTTAACGTTGGTTTTCTCTTATCCTGAAAGATGAATGTCTGGTAACTCTACGCTCTATGTACCCTGTACTTATTTGAACATCATTCCATTCATCAACCGATATGACTTAACATTGGAGGTTTTCTCTTATCTTGAAAAATGAATGTCTGATAACTCTAAGCTCTATGTACTCTGTACTTATTTGAACATCATTTCATTCATCGTCCGATATGACTTAACGTTGGTGGTTTTCTCTTATCCTGAAAGATTAATGTCTGGTAACTCTAAACTCTGTGTACTCTGTACTTATTTGAACATCATTTCATTCATCGTCCGATATGACTTAACATTGGAGGTTTTCTCTTATCTTGAAAAATGAATGTCTGATAACTCTAAGCTCTATGTACTCTGTACTTATTTGAACATCATTTCATTCATCGTCCGATATGACTTAACATTGGAGGTTTTCTCTTATCTTGAAAAATGAATGTCTGATAACTCTAAGCTCTATGTACCCTGTACTCATTTGAACATAATTTCATTCATCGTCCGATATGACTTAACATTGGAGGTTTTCTCTTATCTTGAAAAATGAATGTCTGATAACTCTAAGCTCTATGTACTCTGTACTTATTTGAACATCATTTCATTCATCGTCCGATATGACTTAACGTTGGTGGTTTTCTCTTATCCTGAAAGATTAATGTCTGATAACCCTAAGCTCTATGTACTCTGTACTTATTTGAACATTATTTCATTCATCGTCCGATATGACTTAACGTTGGTGGTTTTCTCTTATCCTGAAAGATTAATGTCTGGTAACTCTAAGCTCTATGTACTCTGTACTTATTTGAACATCATTTCATTCATCGTCCGATATGACTTAACGTTGGTGGTTTTCTCTTATCCTAAAAGATTAATGTCTGGTAACTCTAAGCTCTATGTACCCTGTACTCATTTGAACATCATTTCATTCATCGCCCGATATTACTTAACGTTGGAGGTTTTCTCTTATCCTGAAAGATTAATGTCTGGTAACTCTAAGCTCTATGTACTCTGTACTTATTTGAACATTATTTCATTCATCGTCCGATATGACTTAACGTTGGTGGTTTTCTCTTATCCTGAAAGATTAATGTCTGGTAACTCTAAGCTCTATGTACTCTGTACTTATTTGAACATCATTTCATTCATCGTCCGATATGACTTAGCGTTGGTGGTTTTCTCTTATCCTAAAAGATTAATGTCTGGTAACTCTAAGCTCTATGTACCCTGTACTCATTTGAACATCATTTCATTCATCGTCCGATATGACTTAACGTTGGAGGTTTTCTCTTATCCTGAAAGATGAATGTCTGGTAACTCTAAGCTCTATGTACCCTGTACTCATTTGAACATCATTTCATTCATCGTCCGATATGACTTAACGTTGGAGGTTTTCTCTTATCCTGAAAGATGAATGTCTGGTAACTCTAAGCTCTGTGTACCCTGTACTTATTTGAACATCATTTCATTCATCGTCCGATATGACTTAACGTTGGAGGTTTTCTCTTATCCTGATAGATGAATGTCTGGTAACTCTAAGCTCTGTGTACCCTGTACTTATTTGAACATCATTTCATTCATCGTCCGATATGACTTAACGTTGGAAGTTTTCTCTTATCCTGAAAGATGAATGTCTGGTAGCTCTAAGCTCTATGTACCCTGTACTCATTTGAACATCATTTCATTCATCGTCCGATATGACTTAACGTTGGAAGTTTTCTCTTATCCTGAAAGATGAATGTCTGGTAACTCTAAGCTCTACGTACCCTGTACTCATTTGAACATCATTTCATTCATCGTCCGATATGACTTAACGTTGGTGGTTTTCTCTTATCCTGAAAGATGAATGTCTGGTAACTCTTAGTTCTATGTACCATGTACTCATTTGAACATCATTTCATTCATCGTCCGATATGACTTAACGTTGGAGGTTTTCCCTTATCCTAAAAGATGAATGTCTGGTAACTCTAAGCTCTATGTATCCTGTACTCATTTGAACATCATTTCATTCATCGTCCGATATGACTTAACGTTGGTGGTTTTCTCTTATCCTGAAAGATGAATGTCTGGTAACTCTAAGCTCTATGTACCCTGTACTTATTTGAACATCATTTCATTCATCGTCCGATATGACTTAACGTTGGAGGTTTTCTCTTATCCTAAAAGATTAATGTCTGGTAACTCTAAGCTCTATGTACCCTGTACTCATTTGAACATCATTTCATTCATCGTCCGATATGACTTAACGTTGGTGGTTTTCTCTTATCCTGAAAGATGAATGTCTGGTAACTCTAAGCTCTATGTACCCTGTACTCATTTGAACATCATTTCATTCATCGTCCGATATGACTTAACGTTGGAGGTTTTCTCTTATCCTGAAAGATGAATGTCTGGTAACTCTAAGCTCTATGTATCCTGTACTTATTTGAACATCATTTCATTCATCGTCCGATATGACTTAACGTTGGAGGTTTTCTCTTATCCTAAAAGATTAATGTCTGGTAACTCTAAGCTCTATGTACCCTGTACTCATTTGAACATCATTTCATTCATCGTCCGATATGACTTAACGTTGGTGGTTTTCTCTTATCCTGAAAGATGAATGTCTGGTAACTCTAAGCTCTATGTACCCTGTACTCATTTGAACATCATTTCATTCATCGTCCGATATGACTTAACGTTGGAGGTTTTCTCTTATCCTGAAAGATGAATGTCTGGTAACTCTAAGCTCTATGTATCCTGTACTTATTTGAACATCATTTCATTCATCGTCCGATATGACTTAACGTTGGAGGTTTTCTCTTATCCTAAAAGATTAATGTCTGGTAACTCTAAGCTCTATGTACCCTGTACTCATTTGAACATCATTTCATTCATCGTCCGATATGACTTAACGTTGGTGGTTTTCTCTTATCCTGAAAGATGAATGTCTGGTAACTCTAAGCTCTATGTACCCTGTACTCATTTGAACATCATTTCATTCATCGTCCGATATGACTTAACGTTGGAGGTTTTCTCTTATTCTGAAAGATGAATGTCTGGTAACTCTAAGCTCTATGTACCCTGTACTCATTTGAACATCATTTCATTCATCGTCCGATATGACTTAACGTTGGAGGTTTTCTCTTATCCTTAAAGATTAATGTCTGGTAACTCTAAGCTCTATGTACCCTGTACTCATTTGAACATCATTTCATTCATCGTCCGATATGACTTAACGTTGGTGGTTTTCTCTTATCCTGAAAGATGAATGTCTGGTAACTCTAAGCTCTATGTACCCTGTACTCATTTGAACATCATTTCATTCATCGTCCGATATGACTTAACGTTGGTGGTTTTCTCTTATCCTGAAAGATGAATGTCTGGTAACTCTAAGCTCTATGTACCCTGTACTCATTTGAACATCATTTCATTCATCGTCCGATATGACTTAACGTTGGAGCTTTTCTCTTATTCTGAAAGATGAATGTCTGGTAACTCTAAGCTCTATGTACCCTGTACTCATTTGAACATCATTTCATTCATCGTCCGATATGACTTAACGTTGGAGGTTTTCTCTTATCCTAAAAGATTAATGTCTGGTAACTCTAAGCTCTATGTACCCTGTACTCATTTGAACATCATTTCATTCATCGTCCGATATGACTTAACGTTGGTGGTTTTCTCTTATCCTGAAAGATGAATGTCTGGTAACTCTAAGCTCTATGTACCCTGTACTCATTTGAACATCATTTCATTCATCGTCCGATATGACTTAACGTTGGTGGTTTTCTCTTATCCTGAAAGATGAATGTCTGGTAACTCTAAGCTCTATGTACCCTGTACTCATTTGAACATCATTTCATTCATCGTCCGATATGACTTAACGTTGGAGGTTTTCTCTTATCCTGAAAGATGAATGTCTGGTAACTCTAAGCTCTGTGTACCCTATCATAACTACTGTACTTTGTCTAAATATATAAAATGGATTTGAAAGTTGATTGAGCTTGAAAAGTATTTAAGAGTAAGCACGTATATGCAGCGGCACCCACGAGGTCGTGAATTCGATTCTGCTCTGGGTATTTTGGGAGATCGCTAGGCGAATGCTGAGTTTACTGCAGTTCTATTTCACGTCACTTATTACATATTTTCGCTTTTCATCTCGCTGGTGTATTAAGAGTTTAGGGTCTCAAGATGGTTTTGGTGTTTTCAGGCAGGGAATTACACTCTGAAGAGCCACCCATGACATGTGTATGTCCGCAATAGGAAGTAGAGCCGACCGTATAGGATGACACAGCACTTTCATCCTATGAATGTTAGCATTTTGCTTTAATATTCAATCACTCTAAACCGTACTTGTCCCTCTCGAAGAGGCGTAGTCCAAAATCTTTCATTGGACCAGGTGCCCAGTCTGCTCTTCAAAATATGTCATAAGAGACTGACTGTAACATAAGCTGAAGGGCTTACAAAAAACACATCAAACTGCCACAAAAAGCATGTATTAAAATGAGTAAAATGGGTTCAGGGTACATAGAATTTAGATTTACGACACATTCATCTTTCAAGATAAGGGAAAACCTAAAACGTTAAATCATATCGGACGATGAATGAAATGTACAAATAAGTACAGGATACACAGCGCTTAGAATTAACAGACATTCATCTTTCAGGATAAGAGAAAACCTACAACGTTGAGTCATGTCGGACGATGAATGAAATGATGTTTAAATAAGTACAGGGTACATAGAGCTTAGAGTTACCAGACATTCATCTTTCAGGATAACAGAAAACCTACAACGTTAAGTCATGTCGAACGATGATTGAAATGATGTTCAAATGAGTACAGCTTACATAGAGCTTAGAGTTACCAGACATTCATCTTTCAGGATAAGGGAAAACCTCCAACGTTAAGTCATATTGGATAATGATTGAAATGATGTTCAAATGAGTACAGCATACATAGAGCTTAGAGTTACCAGACATTCATCTTTCAGGATAAGGGAAAACCTACAACGTTAAGTCATATCGGACGATGATTGAAATGATGTTCAAATGAGTACAGGGTACATAGAGTTTAGAGTTACCAGACTTTCATCTTTCAGGATAAGAGAAAACCACCAACGTTAAGTCATATCGGACGATGAATGAAATTATGTTTAAATGAGTACAGGGTACATAGAGCTTAGACTTACCAGACATTCATCTTTCAGGATAAGAGAAAACTTCCAACGTTAAGTCATATCGGACGATGATTGAAATGATGTTCAAATGAGTACAGGGTACATAGGGCTTAGAGTTACCAGACATTCATCTTTCAGGATAAGAGAAAACCTCCAACGTTAGGTCATATCGGACGATGATTGAGATGATGTTTAAATGAGTACAGGGTACATAGAGCTTAGAGTTACCAGACATTCATCTTTCAGGATAAGGGAAAACCTACAACGTTAAGTCATATCGGACGATGATTGAAATGATGTTCAAATGAGTACAGCATACATAGAGCTTAGAGTTACCAGACATTCATCTTTCATGATAAGGGAAAACCTCCAACGTTAAGTCATGTCGGACGATGATTGAAATGATGTTCAAATGAATACAGGGTACATAGAGCTTAGAGTTACCAGACATTCATCTTTCAGGATAAGAGAAAACCTCCAACGTTAGGTCATATCGGACGATGATTGAGATGATGTTCAAATGAGTACAGGGTACATAGAGCTTAGAGTTACCAGACATTCATCTTTCAGGATAAGGGAAAACCTCCAACGTTAAGTCATATCGGACGATGAATGAAATGATGAACAAATGAGTACAGGATACACAGAGCTTAGAGTTACCAGACTTTCATCTTTCAGGATAAAGGAAAACCTCCAACGTTATGTCATATCGGACGATGAATGAAATGATGTTCAAATAAGTACAGGGTACATAGAGCTTAGAGTTAAAACAATTCATCTTTCATGTAAGGGAAAACCTCCAACGTTAAGTCATATCGGACGATAAATGAAATGATATTCAAATGAGTACAGGGTACATAGAGCTTAGTTACCAGACTTGCATCTTTCAGGATAAGGGAAAACCTACAACGTTAAGTCATATCGGACGATGAATGAAATGATTAACAAATAAGTACAGGGCACATAGAGCTTAGAGTTTACAGAATTCATCTTTCAGGATAAGGGAAAACCTCCAACGTTAGGTCATATCGGACAATGAATGAAATGATGTTCAAATAAGTCCTGGGCACATAGAGCTTAGATTTAACAGAATTCATCTTTCAGGATAAGAGAAAACCTCCAACGTTATGTCATATCGGACGATGAATGAAATTATGTTCAAATAAGTACAGGGTACATCGAGCTTAGAGTTTACAGAAATCATCTTTCAGGATAAGGGAAAACCTCCAACGTTAAGTCACGTCGGACGATGAATGAAATGATTAACAAATGAGTACAGGGTACATAGAGCTTAGGGTTACCAGACATTCATCTTCCAGAATAAAAGAACTTTAAATTATCTCGGACGATGAATGAAATAAACAAATGAGTATAGGTTACATAGAGCACAGGGTACACAGCATTTATCTTTGAGGATAAAGAAAGGACTATAACCCCGTAACTGAGATTCTAGCCCGGTACCTTTCACTTCTTAAACCCTAACCCTGTATAGGGCAAGGTTTAGAAGAGGTGAAGATTTCACTGCAGAATTCAATGCAATAGCGGCGATTTGAATCCCCTATCTCCCGGTCTCCATCCGGTTGCACTTCTCCGCTAAGCCATCACTGCAACTACCAGGATGTCATAAATTACTTCAACTGACTCACCTTTCTACCGGTGAACCACTGTAGTTTTCCGATACACATAGGACAACTACCTTAGTGGAGACTTACAATGGTTAACTACTTCTAAGTCCTGGGCTTTACAGTTCAAGTCATCGTTAGGTCTATTAATGAAATTGATTGCTCTTTCACATAAGTCTGTTGTAGCCCAAGGTTGGAAATGTAGAGTCATAGTGAGCTTCTTGAAACCCCCGCTAAGGCATTGAAAATTTCTGTCTAATTCACCTGAACGAAAAGAGGATTTATGCGTGGGCTGTCAACAAAGAAAGAGTGATTTCTTTTCACAGTTGTTTATTACTGTAATTCAATGTTTACATGGTCTTTTTCAAAGCATTGCTTCAGATTTCTCAAATCAAATAACTCTACGCTTCGATTATCACCAGTGATGTGTCATGGCTGCATCATTATAATCCTGAACTAAAACAAGCCAATTGAAGCTGATATTGCATATTGGTCTGTAAATATATTCTAGAATTCCATATATGAACATATAAAGTAAACATGGCCGTCTGTAATTCAATGTAAATCAATAACTAAGCAGGCCATGTATATGATGCAACGAATGCTTAAGTTTATTGAAATCCCAAATTCACAAAATTCCGGAAACTATATCTACACAAATTGTGACGTCGGACCAATCAAAATTCAGTATTTCGGTAACCTAGCAACGAAACAGAGAAAAGAAGCAATAATTTTATACTTAAATTTCTTTCTTTTTCTTGATTGTGCTCTCGAAGCGTGTAGATGTGTTTTTAGGTAAAGGCTCTTGAAAACTACAGCAAGTTAGTGGAGTTCACAGTACATTAACGTTTAATAAAGTATTAAAATATACGCTGAATACGCTAAAAAAGTGGAAAACCGTTGCATCATTCACAAAGCGAAGGAGAAAATTAAAAGTGAGTAAAGCGCTATACCAGTGAAATAGTCACATGTGAAGCAAAATATGTCTAGAAAGAAATACATGTAAAGTGAAACGGTGTTCATAATCTTATTTCATAGTTGCCCAAACGCAAAATCCCTTTTGAATCGATACCAGGATAAGAGAGGTTTCACACCTCATCGCTCGCCGCAGCTACCGGAAGGAAAATTGACAGAAATCTTCGAGACCATCATCTCCACGGCCTCGAGACAAGAGAGTTCATCGCTTCTAAATCCAGGTAAGGTTTGGCTTCTCCAGGCGTCGCCACACCAAGGGGAACGCGACAGCGTTCGTGGGTGTGGGGCGTGGACCACACGATAACGAATCTTACTTCAAATAAGTCGCTGCGTCGTGTGGCATAAATCTACCATCACCAAAATCACCACTCCACAACACAGTGTAGAAATCGTCAGGTTCTCCAACAGCAAAAAGGTAAAAGTTGTTCCACGTGCAGGGAAAGTGACGGTGATCACATTATTTATGCAGTAATGAAATTATTTACCAGCATGCATTTCCACCTCACATTACCGTTACAGCAGGATACTACATGTCAGTATTGGCTACACTGAGGAAGCACATTACAAAGAAACGACCAGAGCTTTCTCGGACTGGGTGACGACTTCATCATGACAATACACGGCCTCACGTCACATGCAGTTCCCCCTCACACTACTGTTACAGCAGCATACTACACGTCAGTATTGGCTACACTGAGGAAGCACATTACAAAGAAACGACCAGAGCTTTCTCGGACTGGGTGTCGACTTCATCATGACAATACACGGCCTCACGTCACATGCAGTTCCCCCTCACACTACTGTTACAGCAGCATACTACACGTCAGTATTGGCTACACTGAGGAAGCACATTACAAAGAAACGACCAGAGGTTTCTCGTACTGGGTGACGACTTCATCATGACAATGCACAGCCTCACGTTACATGCAGTTCCCCCACACACTACTGTTACAGCAGCAAACTACATGTCAGTATTGGCTACACTGAGGAAGCACATTACAAAGAAACGACCAGAGCTTTCTCGGACTGGGTGACGACTTCATCATGACAATGCACGGACTCACGTCACATGCTGTTCCCTCTCACACTACTGTTACAGCAGCAAACTACATGTCAGTATTGGCTACACTGAGGAAGCACATTACAAAGAAACGACCAGAGCTTTCTCGGACTGGGTGACGACTTCATCATGACAATGTACGGCCTCACGTCACATGTAGTTCCCTCTCACACTACTGTTACAGCAGCAAACTACATGTCAGTATTGACTACACTGAGGAAGCACATTACAAAGAAACGACCAGAGCTTTCTCGGACAGGGTGATGACTTCATCATGACAATGCACGGACTCACGCCACATGCTGTTCTCCCTCACACTATTGTATGAGCAGCATACTACACGTCAGTATTGACTACACTGAGGAAGCACATTACAAAGAAACGACCAGAGCTTTCTCGGATTGGGTGACGACTTCATCATGACAATGCACAGCCTCACCTCATATGCAGTTCCCTCTCACACTACTGTTACAGCAGCAAACTACATGTCAGTATTGGCTACACTGGGGAAGCACATTACAAAGAAACGACCAGAGCTTTCTCGGACAGGGTGACGACTTCATTATGACAATGCACGGACTCACGTCACATGCTGTTCTCCCTCACACTATTGTATCAGCAGCATACTACACGTCAGTATTGACTACATTGAGGAAGCACATTACAAAGGAACGACCAGAGGTTTCTCGGACTGGGTGACGACTTCATCATGACAATACACGGCCTCACGTCACATGCAGTTCCCCCTCACACTACTGTTACAGCAGCATAGTACACGTCAGTATTGGCTACACTGAGGAAACGCATTACAAAGAAACGACCAAAGCTTTGGATTGCTATGTTGCCGTATACGCGCCCAGATGGAAGAGGCTCGTTTTATTACGGCCTCGGGGATGTAGGGGATATGGGTTTCTTGATGAAGGCTGGCAGTAGTCGTGAGGATAGGGACAGATCCGATTTTACGTAAGTAGAGGTTTTGTAAGATTTGGAGGTATTTTAGGGCGGTTTTGGAGGTGTTGGCCCAGACCACGCAGGCGTGCAGGACCACGGATAAAATAAAAGGTTTGTAGAGCACAATCTAAAGCGCAATTTAAGCTGTTTTCTCCTAAATATGGGTGTGCACATCTTTAATCGCTGCCGCCCTCTGTTGGCGCTATCTTTTAGGTGGGTAGTACACTGCATCGTGCGTGTCAAGGTCACACCGAGGTATTTGACCTGCTGACGGCAGTGTAATCCTTGACCATCGACCGTTAGGTCCATTGCAAAAAGGCGCCGCTTTGTAAAATGTATAAGCTGGCATTTGTTCGCATTAATTTTGACTTTCCAGTCATGAAGCCATGAAAGTAAGCGGTCAATGTACCGCTGCATCTCTAAAAGTCCATAACGAGGATTTTTATGATGGTGGTATATTGCAGTGTCGTCAGCATATATTGCAACTTTGCATCTGGCGTCCACGGGAAAGTCGTTGGTGAACAGTATGTACAGGAAGGAAGACATAATGCCCCTCTGTGATAGGCCAGCCTGCATCACTCTCTCCTTTGAGGATGAGCAACTCACTTGGACGTAGAAGCGCCGATTTTCTAAGAAACTATGCAGCAATGGTAGAGAATTTTGGAGACCGGGATACTCTCGGTGCAGTTTGTAAATCAGGCCGTTGTGCCAGCACCGATCAAATGCGGCTTCTACGTCCAAAAATAGCGCCAACGTTGAAGCTCCATCTTTCAAGTGCTTCAGCTTTTATATTCCTACCGTTACCATGACAACTAAACATCTTTCAACTTTTCTTCATATGCCGTCATTCCTTTTAAATCAATTTTTCTTAACGTAATTTTAACATTTAAATAATCATTATTTTACTAATTTTAATTAAAAATAAGCTTAAAATAAGTACTTAAATCGTTTCAAAGTTTAGGGGTATTCGATTTGAGAACTGTGACGCTGTGTTAAAGTAAAGTGAGGCAATTCTCGAGGACCTGACAAAGAATGGTCCACAGCTTGGGTTCAAGGACGAGCAGAGACGCCATAAAAAGTGTATTGAAGCAGGAGGGGACTACTTTGTAAAACATCACGTAAGCTTTGAATTACAATAATAAACATCTGTGAAAAAATAATCCTTCTCAATCTTTGTTAGTCAGCCGTCTAAGCTTTTGAACAATTCTGTTTATTTTTTAAAAATTGCACACACATTCTTAAAACGAAAGCTTAATGTCGTATACAACTCTTTTAGTCATTTAAATAATTATTTTAATTTACTCTTAAGTTATAAAACCCAAATTATAACAGATATTAGTGTGTTTCTTAATGGCGTAAAAATGCCACGACACGTGTAGAGGTAAATTGCATTCGTTTAATTTCGATAAACACATGTGGTATCTTAATGGTGCACGGACTCTGAAAGAGCGTCGGGGAACTAATCACATCATCATTCCCACGTCAATCTGTCTGATAAATAGGCTACACGTAACTGACTTCAAAGGTAAATAAAAGCTGCAAAGCAATCAGTTTAAAAGGTTTAATGCATTTCACCACCTCAATCACAGAACGCTTCACTCTCCTGAATATTGCACCAGCTGCAGAGAGACAAAGCTGCTGCTGCATCTCTGAAGAGCACAGACACACACACAGCTCAAAGAGATGTATTTTTATTATTTATAACCTCAGAATGGACCTATTTAGTTTGAACGTGTGGCATTCACAATTTTCTCCAATCACTTTTCTTTAGATAAAGGTATTTACTTCTCTGCTTCGGATTAATCCAAATGCGCTTTCAATTCAAATACAAATATTTATTGGAGGTTAGGGTTAGTCAAATGTTTAAAGAGTTTGTTGCTATGTGACGTCTGTACCCTTAGAATTACATTAACAAACATGTGAGTGTTATCATTAGGCTTCTTTGACACACTTGTACAAAATATTCATATAAACACATATTTCTCTATCTGCTTCATGTTAACATGGATATGCATCATAGGAATTATTAGATGAAGGGAGGTTATTATGGAATACCATTTATATTTCTAAAATCTTAACCGGTACTTAAATAAAAATTGCCAAATCATCACGAGTAAAGTCTGTTTAGTTAAAGCATGTGCACGTCGGCTTCTGCCTTTGACGAACCCTTATAATCGTTTTACAACCCCCGACCCTCCTTCTCCCAGACCGTTCTGCAAGGTTGCCACCTTTCTCGGTACGTCATGAGTATCGTACCAGGTTTCGTCTAAATAAATAATCTTATGTCCATTACTGCAAAACTTCCTTAGTTTTGACAAATATATACTGTATATATATATATACAAGTCTACTGGATTCCATAATAACCCTTATCTTATTCAAAGTGCGCTATTTGAAACTCAGCTCATTTAGGAGACCGTGCATAGTGAAGCGCCCATAAGGAAAATCACAAATTTCTTGTAAATGTGCAACCAATTCGTCTAAGGTGGGTGCTCTCCCATTTGCATAGAATCTATAAATTTCTCGACGAATTAAATAGCACATGAAATTTTCTACTTTAGAGAAACGTTTCCTTTTGTTTTCACACTTGATCGGCGTCTTTGGTATTCCTTTCGTCACAATATTTCTCACTGTATTTCTGTGAATATCCAGAACTTATCAGGTTCATTGCACGACCCCTTACCAAGATTTTGTCAGCACATATTTATATGTGTTCAAAACAAGCGCATGAATTTGCTTAGAAACAGTTCCCGTTATAACTTTGTTATTTTTAAGGTTTTTCCAGTAATATAATTCGGCCCAGTTATTCACACTGTCTTCACTTTGATTCTTTATCTCTACTTCATTTGCATTTACCACTGCATTTTCCTCCTACGGTTTCCACATTGTGACACACAACGAATTTCTGCACGTAATGAAACAGATCAACTAGAAGTTGGAACTTTGGCAACTGAGACTCCACGTGGACTAGACATGCGTCTGTCACTTCGAGAATATCAGGTTTGCTATTGGTCCGCAACGACAGTGTTCCATTTCTGAAGTGTGGAGATAGATTTATGACGGCCATTAGTGGGCGGGTGGCTCAGCTTCCTTTGACTCGGAACTGCACATGCGTTGAGTAAACGGACTTTACATGAATGAATGCTTCTTACAGTATCTTATTATACACACACGCGCGCGCACGCCCACGTACTCTTCCTCACCTTATTTGTTTATATAACCTCAACGAGTTTATATCCCTTGTACCAGCAAAAATAACTTGACTTCCAGTATCTTCTAATCTTGATTCTACTTCTTTCAAAAATAATCTATAAGAATACCAACCATTCGTGTAAATACATGCCATACCTATCCATTCCATCAATTCCCTTGTTTTTGTGACCAAGGCCCTTCACATTGGCTTCTAAATTTCATAAGAAAATATTCCTTAATGACACTGCCTTCATTCAAAATTCTGTATAAATATTCCATTGCCCTTGGGACAGTAGGAAAAGTATAAAATACCCTTCTTCAAGCTATACTGTTCCCAGTAAGATAAAAAACACCCATGGACGTTTTTCTGGAAGTTCCTTAACTTATTTGAACACGGTGAACTTCAAAACGCGTATTTTCGAAGAAATTGTCGTATCCAGTTTTTGGGTTAAATAGAATAGTTTCTCTATGGGCTTCAAGTGCCCAGCAGAGAAATTAAAATACTCTAATTAGACCCACCTATATGTCTCTCCCCAGTTGTATATAAAGTGTACACTAGAATCCTGGAACAGAAATTGAGGAAAATAGTAGAACAAGATTTAGAAGAAGAACAGGCTGCTTTCCGAATGGGTAGACAAACCCAAGACCAAATTTTCTCATTGAGAATGATAATAGAGAAAGCTATAGATAGAGGAAATGGTATTTATTTAGGATTCTTAAATTTGAAAGCAGCATTTGATTCAATACCTAGGGAAGAACTTTGGAGAGCTCTAAAGAACAAA